>JANTPZ010003087.1:0-17257 GCA_025593235.1 Vachellia pachyceras
TGGAACGCATTCTACAAGATGATATATCTGGGATTACATTTCGTAGAACAGTTGTAGGGTAATTGCTGGGGTTTTATCCCTCTTTCACCAAAATAAAATAAAATAAAATAACTTCCTTAACAGTCAACTTATATTAAAAAATACATATGATAGTCTTTTCCCTTTCAAAGTTAGCCCTTACTATTAAGTGTTGAGAATGAGAGGGAGGGAAGGAGGGAGAAAGGGGAATGAGAGAGAGAGAGAGAGAGAGAGAGAGAGCGATAATAAGGAGGGAGATGAGAAAACAAGGAGAGATATTTTATTCCATCCAACCTAATTATAGTTTACCCAACCCATGCTATTTGCACACGCGTTACCTAACCCCAACAAACTCTTCCTGTTTTTAAAATTGTTCCTCATCCTACCTTTAATCCATCCTCATGAAATCCATAACCTGAAACAAAAGAACAAACTTCATTTCGTCAATGGTAACGTGAGCTGGACCAAAATTCCAGAATGAAACATGATTCTTTCACATTGTACAATTTTGGTAAAACACGTGTGAGGTGTGTGTGTAAAGTTAATTTCACCGAAAGTTCATGTACACCGGTATTGAGCTAGGAATATAATGGAGAATATTTCAACACAATGAACAAGAATTTACCTTGGTAGGCCCCACAGAACCAAATTCTTCTTTTCCCTTGAATGATGTGTAATTCAGATGAAGCTTTTGATGCAGAGACAGAAGGGACTGGATGGCCAGTTGACCACTTTAGCAATGTATGTTGTGGCTTGTGATCAGGATTCAGAGTTACAAGGAATGGTAAACTTGTTTCTCCTAAGTTCTACAAGTTCAAATATTTCACAGTAAATTAACCATGTCATTCATAAAAATAAATAAATGATTGCTTAAAGAAACTTTTACTTCCCCTAGGAGCACAAAATCCACTAACCTGAAGAATATTGAGCCAGTATGTCACACACACTCTATTGTCAGTATCTCCCAAGAAATTCCACGCACTCCATGCTGCTGGGCTTTTGGGCATGAAATTTTTGTCACGATGAAGAAAAATATCACTGCCAATACAGAGTAAAATATATAATTGTGCCATTGAACGTATTTGTATAGAAGCAACATCTCAACTCTAGCACCTCTTCTTCTGAACACTAACATAAACATCCAAGCATATACTTCTTGACCCGAATAACTCATGTATTATAATCTCAATATTGTGCTCTAGCTCTTAAAAAAAGAATTTTGAGGGTTCTATCTAAAAATCAGCCTGTTTGGTTTACTCCCAATAATTCCGTTTGACCTCTGTTTGAGATGACCTCTCGTTAACGTAGCGTTTGGGAAAGATAAGCATTTTCACAAACAAGTATGGTTCAAAGAATACTCTATGAGTGATACATGCATATACAGGTTCTGATCTGTACTATTAGAGTCATAAGATAAATTGAAAGACTGTATATGAGGAAGAATTAACCTGTACTCGTATTGAAAAGCTCCAAGGATTCTCCTCTCATCAAATGTTGCTTCGTCTCCTAATATTCTCAAAGCATCAGGGGCATGTACGGCCATTATGCATCCATCATAGATCTCTTGAGTACCATCATTGCATTGCACAAGGCACCCTGCAATTATTATGGTTCTAAAACTGGTTAAAATGCCATTAATGAAAATTTCTGAACTTGTCATGAAAAGGGGAAAAAACAAATAAAACAATAAAAAAAAAGTTTGATGTTTCTGACCTTGTTCAGATGTCGAAACTGATATTACTTCAGAGTTAGTTACTATACGGCAACCTTTATCAAGAAGCTCTTCTTTGACCTGATTTGTCCAAAATCAAGAATCAATACTAGATTCTTGTTGGGCGGAAAGGCTTAATACCGTAATCAATAGACATGCACCTTTCTAACAAAGGTGTGTGAGCGGGATTTGACAGTAAGCCATTGGGAGCGGCCAAAGAGCTAAAGGGAGAAGCGAGCAAGTGAATCAGGATGTATCTTTTAAAAACTTTGATCTTAAAACTAGATCAAGAATCGATTATACAGACATAGGAAAATGGTAATTTGCACGGTAGGAGTACCTCAATTAGATGATGGTTGCGAAAGAATGAGAGAACAGAGAAAGCAGAAAAGCTCATAACTCCTTGACAAGGGCAGGCCCAAATTGAACCGCAAGTTGGAATCTGGAGCAGATACGTACTCACTTGTTTTAACTCGAAAGAAAACTATAGAGTAGAAACCTATTTAAAAAGTAGTAGTTCTAAGGAGTAGCTTATCATACAAGGTAAGCCTTTTGGAACAATTCCGAGTAACCCCGTGAGGTGACGAACTGAGCCAAAGTCTCATTGCGATCAAGATCTGGGTTATTCTCAAGGCTCTCAAGATAGCTGCATTTTAATTTGCAAGAGGAAAAGCAACTAAATGTTGTTGTGGTTGCCAATGAGTAAGTAGTGTTCAAGCACACCAAAAACAATATATATATATATATAGACTAGCCTTAGAACATCATGTTTGAAGCTGATAATTTCACGAATCATCTGCCAGAAGTAAGGGTTGAGGAGGTTAGTTTTCTGGGCAAACAAGCTGGAGAAACCGTTTCGACTGCCCCACTCGCAACCTCGGCCTTTGTCTAGGCTCACTGCAAACGACATGTCGGATAGCTCCATGTCAACTCCCAAGCTCTCGAATAACTCCATCATATTTGGATATGTCACCTGCACGTTCCATTAGTACGCAATACTCAACTATTACAGTTCTCTTTATTCTCAAAAACACATGCAAATCAATCACTAACCATTTGAGAAACCACGTACGTTCATGGCTTTTTTTTTTTTTTGCCGAACACGTACGTTCATGGCTACATGTAACTATATATGCCAAATATAAGAGAAACTACAAAATTTTAGGATGTATGAATGGGAAATATGAATATAAAATTAATCACTTTAACTATTGTATGGGAAATATGAATATAAAATTAATCACTTTAACTATTTTAAGAGGAATTAATTTCTTCAACTATATATAACCCTATCTTGTCTATTATCGTTGCAAAAAGGTACAATTTGATGACGTCTTTGTGGTCCAAAGGCGGCCACGTCACACATAGTCTCTTACAAAAATTTCAAGCCATTCGTTAGCCTGGAATGCTACTATTAATTTTGGTCTAATTACTAATGTCTCCGCTATTTAAATTTAAATTACACTTAACAATATAATAAATCCATTAATCTTCCTTCCTTTTAAATTTTTATCACCCCCTCTATTTTTGAGAAAAACTACACTCTTGCTCAAAATATATATTATTTCATTAGAAACAATTTAAATGTAGGATATATTAATTAAAAATTTTATATCAAAAGTTTCCACCTTTTTAATCCGGGTAAGCATGCAACCTTTCACTTTCCCTTACCATCATCTTATCTCCTAAATTATATTATACATTAAATACGGGGGGACATATTCATCTACTAATAGCAACAGATTTATAGAAATAATCAATTACTATAAAGAGCGTATTTTGTTTTGAGTATTAAATTATTAATTGTGGAATTTCATGATGGTGGGATGTAAAGGGGATGAAGTTATAACGATTAATGCCAAGGGAGATCAAGGCAATCTTACGTAGGGCTGAAAATATTCCAACCAAATCCCAACTCAATAATTATACAGTTTTAATTTAAACCCATACGTTAATTAAAGGGAAAATGAGTTTCAGGTTCCAAGCAAGGGACTTAACCATCAAATGGTCCCAAAAATTCAAAAAACTATTAAAAGGTCCCAAGAGTAGCTGCTGAGGTTGTTAACGAAGGTTGCTGAGGTTGTTAATGACAACCTCAGTAGCTTCTCTTGGGACCTTTTAATAGTTTTTTGAATCTTTGGGACCATTTGATGGTAAAATCCCTTGCTTGGGACCTATAGCTCATTTTCCCTTAATTAAATACTCCCAACTAATTAATCATACATGTATCCAACCATATCAGCATGGTTCTACATGCAACAAATTCGAAGCTTCACTTTTCTTTTAATCCCCTCATAAAAGTTCAATTATTTGTTCTATTCTAAACCTCGCCGACACGTATACCCTCTCGTTACAGCTTCATTTCTTTTATTTCTTGAAGAAAAATTTTCAAAATTTGCTGACACTAGTTATCAGCATATTGATTTTTTTTGCCATGTAATTAAACCAGTACAGAAGAAGAGAGATTAGCATTGAAATTGAAACGAGTGTAAAGTCAGCACAAGTTATCCAGGTTTTATTTCATTCTCTATCTATCTATCTATCTATCTATCTATCTATCTATCTATCTATCTATCTATCTATCTATCTATCTATCTCTCCATAATTAATTATATTGTCCGTTTATCTCTCCCTACTAATTTTACCAAAAGAACTAACATGCGAACTCATGAACTAATATTTCTGCTGGAACATATCGTTTTCCATCTTCCCCTTTATGGTTTTTGATAAATGTCAGCGGTGCGCATACGTATATATGCGCATAGACATGATTTAATAGAAAATCTAAGAATTTATTCCAAATTCTCCTTTCAAAATCAGCAAAGCTAAAAGATGTTGATGTTTGAAGTTGCAAAGTAAAAAGGGTATAGGATAAGGTGAGTGAGTTATGGATAACGCAGGTAGTAAACCCCCCCGGCTCTCCCTCTCTCAATATATACATATAGAGAGAGAGAATAAAGAGAAGCGAAGCAGAAGGAGGAGGGAAGGAATGAATTACCCGATTGAAGAACATGAAGCCCAAGTCAAGGTGGAAGCCATCGGCGTGGACAGTCTTGGAATGGCCTCCCAAGTAGTCTTCTTTCTCATGCAGAACCACCTGCAGACCAGCTTTTGCCAGTTCATATGCAGAAACCAGACCAGTAATGCCTCCACCTATCACTCCCACCCTCTTCATTTTGTTGCAAAAGAAATCTGATGAGGAGGTTATTGTACAAGTCTGAATATAGAGAGCAATATATATATAAGTGTGTGTATGTGTGTGTGTGTATACGTATGTATGCCTATCATACTTAATACCTGGGCTTAATTAATTACAATGACAGAGAAGGAAGAAGCAGCTATGTACTTATTATACAAGTAAAGAAGTACTGTTTGGGGTCACACAGTAACAAGATAAACAAAATAACGCCTCCACGAATCCTCTTTCCGTGCAAACAAAGACTTTCTGTTCCATTATGCTATCGTCCCTCTGTCTAGTTTAATGTCATTTCTTCCTGTTGGAGGACGTTAATTCAAGTGGGAGGAAAAAGCTGGTATTTTAGAGTATATGGGACTCTGTCATGCTATTTCTCAGAGGAGGGTCCACACTTGCCCTAACTCCATTTGAATTCAAGCATACTTCCAAACCAAAAGCGGCCCACCACACTGTATCCTTCCACCACCCCAATCATCACGCTCTTCCTGCCTCTCCTCCCAAGTATAAGTACGTTTATCTACTCCATCCTGTTGGCACTATACATGGACCAGACTAGATTGAGTAAATATCCAACCCGAGGTATGGAGACATGGGGAAGGATTTTTCAAGTGTTAGTTCCTGTACGGAGACATGGGAAAGGATTTGGAGGATTAGATGCCAATTTATCTTTGTATTGCCTCATGCTTTTGTTCGTGATATATCACTGTATATTATCACTTGAATGACTCCTTATATTTTATATATTTTAATTAACTGCATACTTTTGAATCAATTGTCATTGGCTTGAGTACCAGTAGAAGGCTAGAGGCCTTTATGATTGCATGTTTTTGTAATTGTGGATCCATAAACTTGGTTTTGGGAGCTTTAGCCATTTCAATATGATCATTACTCAGAGATGGTAATTGTGTTTGGGATTATGGTTAAATATTTTATTTTGGGCTTCGAGAAGCTGAAGGTCAATTGGTGAATGATTATGGTAATGGTTACGTGATAGCTTTGTTTTAAAAACTGTGTTAGGTAGATCGAACCCCTTTTTCTAACATGACTTGACGTGTAAATGATTGAAAGTGTTCTATTATCATTTTGATGTCTAGTTCTTTTACTTGTAAACTCAGGTAGGTTTTTTTTAATAGTACCTGAATTCATTCATCCAATCAGAATATTACAACAAATCCACGTATGATTCTGCCTATACCAACCTCCTATCCTACTAACAAAAGTGGCGGGTGATTAAAGGTACAAAATGGAACATCTAAATTGTAGGAAAGTCTTAGCAATTGATCAGCAAATGTTAGCTCCTTTCAGTTCACGTGAGTAACCACAACCTGCCAATCTCTATAAATAAGAAATCTAAGTTCATCAACCACATCCTTAAAAAGGGTAATTCACATCACAACCCCTTACGGTGCAGTTAATTGCCTCGATACAATCTAACAAAACAATCACTTTGCTAAAACCCTTAGACCAGCATAAGTTAAGGCCTTGAATTATCCTTGGATTTCAGCAATGACCGATGGAACATTTACTAACTTACAGTTGAAACCGCAAACCCACTCTTCACTCTAATTCCTAATATATCCTCCACATCCACTTTTGTCATCATTTGAAACCGAGCCATCGGCAACCAACATAAAGCCCTTGTTCACCTATCGGTCAGCAGTTCCAGTGCTACTGCTGCTTCGGTATAGAGGGAATTTGCTGACTGGAACTTGGGTCCGCGCATGCCTTAAAAAAAGCATGAAACAACGTCTGCTCCTTCACAATCACTGGCCTCATGATACAGCTTGTTACATTTGCTTCCGTTGATCACAGCTTTCCAGAATTCAATAGCCTTCGGGTAGCCTCTTAGAAGATGCATCAAATCCTCATCCTGTTCACACAAAAAAGGACAACTTGCAGTTGTATCCAATTCTCGCTTCGCTAGTAGATCTGCTATGTGGACCCATCCATGCACCGCCAGCCATAAAAATGACTTGATCTCTAAATGAGCTTCCAAATGCTATCTTCCAGTTGATGTGTACGTATAAACAGAAAAAGATAGGCAAAATACACAGAAAAACAACTGTCAAATTGGTTGGTTTAAATATCATTTCCTCATTTTATGAAGGGAGTACAGCAATGATTTAAAAATGGACCGGACGTAGGACAAAATGGCCAGAAGAATCTTAAATTTCATGGTTCAATAAGTTAAACTAACTGTGTAAGTGATGACATAATAACTAAATAAAAAATTATATAAAATATATTCATGATAAGTACAATTATCGATCAGCAAAATAAAATAACACCACGATATATGATATTTTCAATGAAATAACACCATATAACTTCAAATAGTTTGAAAATATATTGAACTTTTTGAGGAACCAAATTTTTATAACTTCAAATAAGGATATTACATACTGGACCGTCGTACTTGCCGATTCAGACATTTGGTTGGTAATGAAGTCGAATAAAAAAGAAAGTATTATTGAAATATTTTTAAAATGAATAAATGTGATTTTTAAAAGTTATGGTAAAGTCATACGCTCTGGTTGTAATGCAAATGAAACTTGTGAGGATATTTCGGAAGTCATTTTGCAACTTCTAATTATTATTATTATGATGATGATGATGAAAAGAAAAGACCAAGTTGCATGGTGGTGTTCTGTTCTGTGGTTGCTCATTTGTCTTAGTCAAAGTCGAAAACTTTATTTCTTCTGATTCAGATTTTTGTTACATGACAATAGAGTGTTCCATACGTTTCTAGGCTTTAGGGTAAACTCTGTACTGCTAAAGCTATCATCTCTTGAATAAATCTGACCCAACAACCCTTCAAGACTGTGTCACCCAACAAAGATAAATGATGACTTTAATGCGATTAACTGACTTTCTTTTTCATAATCTTCATCTCTTCCTTTTTACTCCACACCCGCAAAAAACGTCAACAAGTATCATAATCAAATTCGATGTGTGTGTGTGTGTGAACAATTATATCCTTTGTATTGAAGAGGGGCTCACGTGAAATACGAAACGGAAGCGTGAGCAAAATTGAGATGTATCATGTATGTATATGTAGTGCGTGCGTGTGTGTTTATTTATATATATATATATATTCCGATGAGTGTTGAGGTTTATAAAGAGTGAAGGGAAATTGATAAAAACGGGTAGGCCCAACTTCTGAATAATACTTCCATTATTGAATATGAAAATGGTACCGAGGGCTGCACATATACAGAAAAAAACCACAAATGACCGGTATCATCTTATTGGAGTCAATTCTGTTTAAAGCATGTTGAATATTAAATAAGGGTACCTCTCTCAACAAGAATTTAAAAATTGATCAATCGTATTGTAAGTGAGGAATTACTTCCTTTAAACCTAAAAGCTCAATTGGTGTAAGGAGTATATGTTAAATCAAATTACTTCCTCCCTCGTGGCCCATGCCACGGGGCCAATGAAAGAATGGAAGAGGGACATGGGTGACCCGAGGAAGGTGCGGTTACATGCTGTGTAAGTATTGCACCACTGTGCATGCCATGTTTGCTGTAGCATTATAAAAATACGTTCACGCAAGTTGAGATAAAACATTCCTTACATACTTATTTCATAAACCGTAAATTATATTGAAAAAGTAGCTTACATCAAATATCCAAAGAGGCGTGCGTGTGATGATATCCCCAAACGTTCCCTTCAACATCCAACTCAACCCCCACCCCCTCTGTTTTTGACTCTTTCAATTCAAACAGACACGCACACATAACACTAAATCAATGGTGGATTGAGCACTTTGTTTAGCTGGAAACCAATTCCCACCCTTCATGCCCTGGCTCATTTAATTAGGTAACTATTCTATCCTAGTGACAATGCTAAGTGTGATGTTTGGATGAGGTTCTAAGATGTTGACTTATTTGCGTGTGTGCGCTTGTTTAAATGGTAGTATAAAACAAGAAAAAAAAAGAAGTGAGATGATTATTTAAACACTACCAGAAAAAAGGAATTTAGCGACGGAAAAATCCGTCACTAAATGCCTTTTTTCCGTCGCTAAAACGGATTTAGCGACAGAAAATATCCGTCGTTAAAATGAGGGTCGCTAAATTTAGCGACAGAAATTATCCGTCGCTAAATTAGCGATGGAATTAGCGACGGAAAATTCCGTCACTAAATGGGTTATATTTCATCGCTAAATTTGTCAATTCCGTCGCTAAACGGGTTATATTTTGTTGCTAAATTTGATTATTTCGTTGCTAAATGGATCATATTCTGTCATTAAATGAGTTATATTTCACCATTAAATTTGACAATTTTGTCGCTAAATGGACAATTATATGGATTTGACAATTCCATCGTTAAATGTCTCACTGATTTTATATATGAATCAACTATACATTTACAAAAATATTTCATAAACAAATCTTGTTTAATCACACAATTGACCAAAAAACAAATTTTAAATAGTAATATCAAGTACATAGTATCTGTAACCATAAGTACACATTCTAATGTATGATAAAAGTCATAAAGTTAAAAAAATACATATAAAAGTTAAGAGCTCTAAATGATACAATCATCATCAACGTATTCATTTCCTTCATTCTAAGCATCCCTCAAAGTCCTTCCTTTTCTCCCTCCCTGTCTCATTCCCCCTTCATTGTTATACATCACCATTTTGACACCTTTTAGAAACACAGATAATATCAGCACCTCTTTGCTAATAATTAGACCAAGACCAGAGCGATTATCTGTTCCTGCATTCACTTTAAGGACTTTGCCACGTTACAAGTTCTTCTTCCCTAGAAACACATCAAACAAGCACAACAATTCAATTATCCAGATAACCTTAAGGTGCTTTTTAACACACAAGTTCGTTAAAATTGAAAAGTTAATTAAATAGAAAGTTTCTATTTTGCAAGTGCAATATAATAGAATTATACTATAACCATAACATAAAAATTACACCAGCAGCTTGGAAATAAGTGAGCATATGTTACCTTTGACATATATAGATAGATGCTCTGCAGGATCTATTCGAGTTTTGATTTTCACTTGAAAATGCTTCCTCAAAGTGTGAAAATTTAAGTTTTATGATCGAGTTTTTATTTGTTAATTTTCTTAAAATTCCTCATATTGTGATTACATATTGGGATAAAAAAAACTAGTCATCGGTACTCAAACCAAACAGTTCTGGAAAAGTTGCAATTAAAGTGCAAGGAAATATCGGATCAGCTTCTATCGGTTTTCCAAACCGACATGTAAGTGCCTCAATAAAGTTCCTTCTAACATCAATTAATGAGACAGCCTCTAGGACCTATATTCAAATCCAAGCACCCAAACAAATTCTACATTCGGTGTAGGCTGAGGCATAAACTTTTTACAACCTTTTTTTTGCACAAAAGATAAACATAAACTTGTGGTCACTCAATATCTATTCAATATACTTTTTATAATAGCATTAGTGTTTCAAACAGAAAAACTAGTGGTAATGATAGGAAGAACCACACAAATGTTCTAGAAGTTCATAATGCAAGCACTCTTTATTTTATTTCCATTAATTCATTGTCTCTGGGCCATAACACACACATGTTCTTCATCAACAATCAATATACAATTCAAAAGCAAGCATCTTTGTTACAGAATAATATCAGTACTGCACAAATAGACAATTGTCACAGCAACCAAACAAACTAATGCTATTAGGCAACTAAGCAGTCTAAATATGCCAGAAACCAAACAATGTAGAAACAAAAGCTAAAGCACCAAACTTACCACAATTGGACCCATAAATGATACAACTTTGATATCCTCATCCACTACCAGAAAAATGCCATTTAGCGACGGAAAAATCCATCGCTAAGTGGTTATTTTCCATCAGAAAATTTTCATTTAGCGACGGAAAATATTAACGACTCTCATTTTAGCGACGGAAAATAACCATTTAATGCCGTCACTAAATGTCATTTTTCTGGTAGTGATCATCACATATGTAATTAACAATCTCCTGATCAAATGGCCGCCAGAAAAAAAAACAAAAAAATAGTGTTGAGCTTTAGTAGTCTAAAATTGAACAATATAAATTATAAAAAACAAAGAAAGGGAAAGAAAGAAAAAGAGAATCAACTTGCTCGTAAAAGCCAACTCCTGATGAACCAATTAAGATATAGGAGGCAAAATGCAGGCACAATTCATTATTCATCGTCTGAAACTATATTCTTTTTCTTTCTCAAGGAGTATGCAGTTGTAGTAAATCCATATTATAGAGCAAGCATCTCATCTCCCTACCTGCCTTAGGAGCAATTGTGAAAAGTCAAATGATCTTTCCTTTTGTAATTTGCTTGACAACCATCAATAGAACACGCATATGGCCTCTGTATCATTAAAATAATTGTTAAATTTTAGCCTCAAACTACAAGTTTTCATTGATAAAGAATGTATTAGAATGTAATAGTCTACATTGATACAAAGCAAAGTTATATTGAAACCTAAAGCAACCCCAAAACATAATTACCAAAATAAACCTGAGAACAAAGTTGCGTCAAGACACGACAGATCGAAAACACCATCCGTCAAAATCTTCAGGATGGGTCTAGCATCCGTCGGTTAGTTACTTACAGATCGGCCCCCAATGTGAACTTGTTCACCCTCAACTTCTTGCCGCTCAGGAACGAGCTTCCATTCTTCTCTTGACCACGCAATGAACTTCCCACGCAGCTCACTAGGCTTACCTTAAACAATGAAGACCTATAGAGAGATGAAGACGGAGTGGTCGCGGGAGAGATGAAGATGGAGTGGCCGCGGGAGGAAGCTGAGGTTAAGGTTGGGGATTTCAGATGGTAAAGTGGTCAAGAGAGCAGTGGGAGAAAGCCGTCTGATTAGGTAATTTTGTCGTGAGGAATTTTGTCCAAAATTAAAACAAAAAATTTGAAATATAGGAGGGAAAGTGGTGTGAAATTGAAATTAGGGGGAAAATTGAAATAAGAGGGAAAGTGGTCATGTTTTGCTAAACCTCCAAAATTTAAACAATATATTAACTCCTTTATCCCTTAAAAATTTCATGATGAGTATGAATAACTCAATATTACAATAAAAAAATTTCCTCATTAATTTGAAAAATTAGATAGGAATATAATACTCCTCACTAATTAGGTAATTTAGAGAGGAATATCCAAGTCGTCGCTAATTTTCCTCGCTAATTTGAAAAATTAGAGAGGAATATAATATTCCTCACTAAATTCCTTGCTAATTAGTCATTTTAGAGAGGAATATCTAAGTCACCGCTAATTTTCCTCGTTAATTTGAAAAATTAGAGATGAATATAATATTCATTGCTAAATTCCTCGCTAATTGAGCATTTTAGAGAGGAACATCCAAGTCGTCGCTCATTTTCCTTGCTAATTTGGACATTAGAGGGGAATTTACTATTCTTCGCTAAATTTCTCGCTAATTGGGCTATTTAGAAAGGAATTTCAAAGTCGTCGCTAATTAATTTTCCTCGTTAAACTATGATTTTCTAGTAGTGAAATCACCATATCATCCCAACAAATTAACCCCTGCTGTTTCATTTGGTGGGCTTAAAGCCTTACAGATTCGGATACAGGAGTTAACCCATTATCATACTTTTATCCAAATACATGCACCTTTGCATTCCACATTACTTATTGTTAGCCCACAAATTTCCCAAGCTTCACTGTACATGCAAACCCATCATTGTTGAGGGGAGAGTGATGTTCAGAACATAGTTTAGCTTGCAGACAGTAGTTAATCGACCACTGCTGCAGGGTTGAAGATTACCTGAATTAAGAAGTACATCTGTATGCTCCCCTAGACGGAACCGTGTTTAGTTGCTGGATATGTAAGCTGAAGTTTATTTGGTTATGTCATTGGATGTTAAATAGTTCTTTTTCATGTTTGGTGATCGAATCAATATTTTTTTTATTGGTCTGGAGTAACATATCAGATCCTTAACTCTAATAAGGTCCCCCCCCCCAATTGGACCCGCTGTGTTGTTAAACTTTTTTCTTGTGGAAGATCTTCTTGTCATTATTTATCGATCTTATTACTGGCTTGTTTAATTTCCAGTTAGATGCCTTGGCTTGTTTAATTTCCAGTTAGATGCCAAGAAGGCCCTCTCCGGAGAGGATCAACAAATTTCTGCCACCTCCAGGGCTGGAAATCCCAACTCTTTACGGAAATTCTGGAAACTGTGGAAATGTCAGGACCAAAAGAATATTTGTTGGAGGGTTGCCTCCTACTCTGACTGATGAAGAAAAGTTTCGTTCAATTTCATCTCTTGGAACCCCTCTTTCAGATCTTAAATTATGAGGTCATCGTGAATTCTTTTTCCCTGCAGCAATTGGGTTGCCCAAGCTCCATGTCAATACACTGTGGGACTGGTTGGGTTGCTTGAATCCCAGTAGTTTGCAGTTCTGTTTCCGTAGTCTATAATAAGTAGTATTTTTGAAGAGATACTAGATGCTCTTTTCTATATAAAATTTTCTAAAGCGTGTAGCTTCATATTATACGTGCCTATGATTTTCTTTTAGTAGATTGGGAATTCATTCACTGTAGCGTTCACCTGTAGAAGCTTATTGCACTTTATATTTTCGGTTCTATGTGGTCGCTTACCTACGTGTTTATCTTCTGGTGCTTTCATTTTGTTCAGAATCTTTTTAAGCCTCCTCTTTTGACTAAATATGATCATAAATCATAAATAGATGGAGAAAGAAGATGTACTCGAGGTGCATGTTTGGCAGTGATAATGGCTAGTGTCCTACTATGACAACACCATTACTTGATTAATTGATTTGATTCACTTAATTATCTCTGTGGCCATCATGTTTCCATGTTTGACTTTATTCTACTTAGGGTAACCTTGATTAATTGATTTAATTCACTTAATTATCTCTTTGTGGACTCATGCTTCATTTGTTTTGACAAGTAGAAATAAGGAGATTAGTGAAGGTATTTACTGATAGCAGTGGACGCTCGAGTTGATCACTTCATAGTGGGTAGCAATAATGGTAGTGGTAGTTGAAACTTCGAGGATGTCATAATAATTTCCCCCTGCATTTGCACTTGTGTCGTACTGGAGGAGAGGAGCACGAGTACTGAAGTGGAGCCAAGTTTCCACTTGTGAACACAAACTTCTTAATGTGCTTGGTCAGGGGGTTGATCTGCATGCTATGAACGTTGTTCAGTCATTTTTCTGGGATTACCCGAATATTGAAGACCATGAAGCCCAAGTCAAGGTGCAGGAAGCCATCGGCGTGGACAGTCTTGGAATGGCCTCCCAAGGAGTCTTCTTTCTCATGCAGAACCACCTGCAGACCAGCTTTTGCCAGTTCATATGCAGAAACCAGACCAGTAATGCCTCCACCTATCACTCCCACCCTCTTCATTTTGCTGCAAAGGGAATCTGATGAGGAGGTTATTGTACAAGTCTGAATATAGAGAGCAATATGTATATATATATATATCTATCCAGGTTTTATTTCACTCTCTCTCTCTCTTCTATCTATCTATCTATCTATCTATCTATCTATCTATCTATCTATCTATCTATCTATCTATCTATCTATCTATCTATAATTAAATATATTGTCCGTTCATCTCTCCCCACTAATTTTCACCTAAAGACCAACACTCGAACTCATGAACTAATATTTCTGCCGGAACATATCGTTTTCCTTCCTCCCCTTTATGGTTTTTGATAAATGTCAGCGGGGTGTGTGTGCGCGCGCGCGCGCGTAGACACGATTTAACAGAAAAATCTCTTTATTTATTCCAAATTCTCCTTTCAAAATCAGCAAAGCTATAAACGATGTTGATGTTTGAAGTTGCAAAGTAAAAAGGGTATAGGATAATGTGAGTTATGGATAATGCAGGCAGTAAAACCCCCCGCTCTCTCTCTCTCTCTATATATATGTGTATATACATATAGAGAGAGAGAATAAAGAGAAGCAAAGCAGAAGGAGGAGGGAAGGAATGAATTACCCGATTGAAGACCATGAAGCCCAAGTCAAGGTGGAAGCCATCGGCGTGGACAGTCCTGAAATGGCCTCCCAAGGAGTCTTCTTTCTCATGCAGAAGCACTTGCTGACCAGCTTTTGCCAGTTCATATGCAGAAACCAGACCAGTAATGCTTCCACCTATCACTCCCAGCCTCTTCATTTTGCTGCAAAAAGAATACGATGAGGAGGTTGTTGTATGAGTCTGAATATAGAGAACAATATACATACATACATATATGTATGTATGTATGTATATTGTATGTATCCCGCCACCAACTCAATCATCACGTTCTTCCAGCCTCTCCTCCCAATTACAGCTACTTCTGTCTACTCCATCCTGTCAGCACGCTGTGCATGAACAAGATGGTTAACCAACTCAAAATCATGATGCGTATAGACTTTGGTTGTACAGAACAACCTGAGTTTAATCCGGTCCAAGTAATCGAGGGACGGGACATCAATGTAAATTGGATTTTCAAGAGACAAAACCTAATAATATAAAATTAACATAGAAATAAAAACTAAAATCATATAAAACATACCCTAGCTAAAATATTAAAATTTGAGTAAAAACGAATGTTCTCAACGTATCAACATAGAAAATTAAAATATAAATAAAAAATAACTTAGTTAGATTAAGCCAGACCAACTGATCTAATCACTTGTTCACCAACTCAATCCAATCCGACTAATCAATTTGATCTAATTTAATTGTATTGTTTATTTGTATTAGACTAAGATAGACCGTACTTTTGGGTTTTTATACACCCCTCCATCCTATTATATGTATATAGCATAATAAGAATAGTTAAAAATATTAAACTTAATAATAAAATTTAAGTGATTTTTAACGTTATCTTTGTACATTACGTTCAAATCTAACTTCATATCAAATTCTATATGTACTCTACAATCACCCTTATTATATATGAGTATAGATTAAAATAAATATTTAATACTTGAAAGTTGAAATCAGTGAGTAGGGGAAAAAATCAAAATACCTAGAAAGGTTGGTAGAAATGCACTCATGCTCCTTCCATCTAAGGGATAGGGGGGTTAGATGGGAGTATTTTTCACATATTATCTTCATTGCTTGATATTTAAGTGCAATTATTGCTAGAATTTGGGGTTATGTGGGAGTATTTTTCTTGTCATTCAACCACATTTCCACTTACCCCCACCCAACCATTTATCTCCAATCAAAATTGTCTTCATATGAAAGATGTGAGAAAACATTTGTGTTTGGAAAATCCATTGGGAGAAATGAGTTTACAGATTTCGAGGTATTTTGCGGATTTCAAGATGGTTTTATAGATTTTGAGATGGTTTTAATGAATTTAGATATAGTTTTTACAGATTTCGAGATGGTTTTATATTGGAATGTGTGTACTATTTGGGAAACGGTGTTCCCAAACAAGCACGTTACCAGTAAAAAGCGAATATACAAGTGTTGCTTGAGTTATGTGTCGGGACCTGACACGTGGAAATATGGTTTAGAATAATTGAAACGGCAACGGCTACAAGCAAAACTTGGGTTGACCCATTTCACTTTCGATCCAGGCGGATACCTAGAGCTTGTTTACTACCACTTTCTAAAATCTAAGTTTAATTTTAAAACCTAGATTTTGACCCAAAATCTAGGTTTTTTTCAAGTATAAAATTTTTTCTGAAATGTTATTTTGGTTACAAAATCTTTGTTTGAAACCTAAGTTTTCTTTTTCCTATTTTTTCTATTTTTTCCTCTTTTCTCTTTTCTACTTTTTTTATTCCTTCTCTTTCCTCTTTCCTATTTTTTCCTTCTTTCTCTTACATTTTTCCTACTTTTCATTCTTTCTCTTTCATACCCACTTTTTTGCCTCGAAATCCATAAAAGCTAATAATTTTCTAAACATAAGGGCTTGTTTGGAAGTTATTCTGAAAATAGCTTTTACAGATTCTGAGGCAAAACCTAGGTTTTGGAGAATAGATTTTGGAAAATAGCTTTTACAGATTTCGAGGCAAAACCTAGGTTTTGGAAAGTGAATTAGAGCTTGTTTGGGAGTTAGGTTTGAAACCTAGGTTTCACAGATCCCGAGGCAAAACCTAGGTTTTGAAAAGTGATTTATATTTAGCTTTTACGGATTATGAGGCAAAAAAGTAAGAAAGAGTGGGTAGGAAAGAGGAAAGTAAGAAAGAGAAAGAGAGAAAAAGTAAAAAAGAGAAAAGGGAAAAAGTAGTAAAAAGAGAGTATGAAAGAGAAAACCTAGGTTTCAAAAAATTGAAACCAAACGAGCCCTTATGTTTAGGAAATTATTAATTTTTATGGATTTCGAGACAAAAAAGTGGGTAGGAAAGAGAAAAGAGGAA
>JANTPZ010003088.1:0-19923 GCA_025593235.1 Vachellia pachyceras
TTGTGTAGCAAGGAATTAATGTGTTGCTTTAATTAATGAAAATGTTTACCATGATCCAGCATCTTCTCCTTTTCCCTACAAAAACACAAAGGTAAATTTCAATCACTGATGTCAACAAGGTTTTGCAAGACCATCAATGGAACAAGAAACAGGAAACCATACGTCACTTACGTCAGCTTCCTCTGAGATAATCGACAATCCATAGTCACTTAATTTTGCTGTCCAATTCTCACTAAGCAATATATTGCTTGTTTTGAGACGGTTCTTAATGAAACCGGGTATCATTCCTGTGTGCAGAAAGTGAACTGCCTTGGCGATGCTCACTAAAACCACCAATCTCTCGGGCCAGCTCAAAGCCTTGCCAGAACTAGTTCCTACATATACAATGCTGATTTAATTTTAAAATAAAAAAAGTCGCATGCAAACCCAAACACCTTCAGAAACTGAATTCCTTGAGGTCAAAGTTTCATTCAACGTTATAATTGCTTCACGTATTGTATAGCATGCAGGTGGTGATAATCTGATCTGTTATGTGTTTGGAAATTTGGCGTGAAAATAATCATCATCTCCATATAAATCAAACATCCCATGCAACTATCAGCATCTTAGTGACCCAAAAGGATTGTGACTATCAGAATTCTAAAATAAACTTACAAGTGATGGTCTTACCAGATAGGTAACTCTGGAAACTTCCATTTTGAACGTATTCATAAATGAGAAATATGTTTGTGCCATTATTTTCTGCTACGGCACCATCAATGCAGTGGCCCACAAGAGATACCAGATGAGGATGGCGAAGCCTTGTAAGTAAATCCAACCTCAGTTTGAAATTCCTGAATGAATACTTCTTTGACAGCGGCAGGCTCCTTATGGCAACTTGCTTCCCATTTTCTAGTTTTCCTCTGTAAAGCTGTAACACAAGGGAGAAAATTTCATGAGTATCCCTTCCTACAACAATAAGATTTGTTTCCTACTAGCATTAAACATTACCTTCCCATATAAATTTTCACCCATAAAGGTAGAGTCATGAAAATTATTTGTAGCTTGCTTAAGCTCTTCAAAAGAATAGGACCGACACATGTGCGGTTCTTCTTTGCCTAACTTGGTAGCTTGAGAAATAAATCCTGAAAATTAGCAAATAAAGTAAAAACTACAGTCACGACTTGTGTTCTTCAGTTATCAATTAATGATGACCAGAAAAGACTAGCAAGTGGCAAGTTAAATACTTTTAGGAATAAATCATGTGAGAATAAGATCAGACAATATTTGAGTTTTGTGTACGTGTGTGTTAAAAGATGAAGACAACCTACTTGCATTAGCCAGAATCTCAGTCGAGAGCACAACTGCAGCTGTAGAGCTATCTTGAACTGTTTTATTCAACAGATGCTTCTCTGAGATCCCTCTACGACAAAACCGTCCACACACAAAAATTCCCAAAGCCAGAACCACAATAATTAAAACAGTTCCAACAATTAAACTAACTAAAATTACAACTCTGAAAGTGTTCTTCTTCTTCGCATGAACCTCTGAGCAGTATGATACTGCATGCTGATGCTGAAACTTCGAGGATAAGCAATTTCCTTCAAGCTTAACAACCCTGTTTTCTGACTCAGTTCCCAGACAAGAAGGCAACAAACCCATTAACTTATTGTGTGAGATATCAACAAATCTGAGTTTGCTGCTACATTTTAGATTGTTGTGAAGGGAACCACTTAGCATGTTTGAAGCCAAATTCAAGAAAGTGATATTGGGCAAAGAGAAAATCTCAGAAGGAGGCAATCCTGTTAGTGTATTGAATGAAATGTCTAGCTGTTGAAGCCTATTCAGCTGACCATACTGCTTGGGAATTTCACCTGAGAACGAGTTTTTACTCAGAAAAAGCCTTATTAACCCTGTTGGCATATGCGGTAGTGAAGAGTCCAATCTATTCTCTCTCAAATCAAGCACTTCTAAGGCATTCAAAGCACTAAAATCTACTAACTGACCCTTCAACCTGTTATTACTCATGCCAAGAACTGTCAGCTTAGTCAGAGAATTGAACAAAATGGGAATTGTGCTGTTCAAGAAGTTGTTATCAAGTGCAAGAACTTGAAGATTCACAATGGTGGAAATCTTTGGAGGGATTGACCCATAGAGAAAGTTTGAACTCAAGTCCAAGTGCTCAAGCTCATATAGTCTCTGGATTTTATTAGGAAGTGGACCCCACAAGCCCAAGGAAACGAGACGAAGAACTTTCAAGTTAGTTAACCTGGCAAGAGTGGCCACAAAAGAATCCATAGAGAAGTTCTCTGACAATGTCTGACCAGGAAAAGGAGAACCGTCAAAATGTCTAAGCTTTGATGGGTTAGCATCGCCCACTATGCTTAGCTCAGTGACGAAATTCCCTTGGCATGTGACATTTACTTGTGAAGAAGGAGAAGAAGAGCAAAAAGATGCCCGACGATCCTTCCATATATCTAGTTGTTTTGGGTACTCTAAGTGCTTCCTTAGCTGAAGAAGCACTTGGGTTTGAGATGATTGCAACTGAGAAACAGAACACAAGCACCAAGAAGCAAAACAGAGTAGCAGCAGAACCAAGTTATGAAACCCCATGAAAAGTTCCTCTGTTTCAAGAAGCAGAGCAGTCAGAAATCGAAGCTATGGTGGGAATATTTGGAGAAAATTCTGGGTTTTTTTTTTTGGCTTGAAAACCAAGGTGGGGAACCTAAATTTGATGCATTTAGTGCTGGCACATGGTGGAGCTCTTTGTTCAAGGAAGCAATAATGGAGGTCAGCGAGCCTTGCCCTCTAGCCTAGTGGATGAGACAGAGTCAGTCATTCTTCTGCTGACCACAAGGAAACATATATATAAATATATATATATATATATATATGAGAATGGGAGCAGAACGGTTAGGAAGAAATTCAATTAATAACGTGAATGATGAATCTATCTATCCATCGGTCCGTACTCATTCGGTCATTGAAAATGAATCCTGCTTCAGGGATTCGAATCAATTTGTTTATCTTCGAAATATAGAGGACCCACACATTTCATGAGGTTTTAATCACTTGAATGGGCTCAACACTCTTACACTCATACTTCATTAGCTAACATTTAATCACAAACACATACGAGAGAATACACCCTGCTTGTTGTCTCTCTCTTTTCAATTATTTTGGGCTTGAAACTATCCTCTCTGAGATTTCTTAAAAGTTTTCATCTCTCCCAGCATGCATTCTCATCCTTTTAGGGGTAAGATCACTTACCTCAACCAATAATTTACCAGTACATCCTCAGTAGGCAAAAAAAAAAAAAATAGAGATAATATTTTTATTTAATTAAATCACTTTCAATACATTTTACTCCTACACATATAATAAGCTTTCAACTTTCAACCTTACCTTTATTAAAATATAGTACATATTTTAACAATTAAATAACATAAACCAACATTTAATAAGAGGAAAAGAGGGAACTAGTCATGAAAAAGTTAATATATTTTATAAATAAATCCATAAAAAATTTCTCACTTTCTAAATAAATATGTTTTGCTGATAATAAGTATATTGGCGTCGACCGAGCTCTAACCCTCATTTCTTGCTGCTCTTTCAAGTTTTACCCTCAAAGTCATAACCCTTCATGTGAGTGAGTGCCTGGGGGAGGGTAATTTGGAGTCTTCCCCGTAGCTCAACTTACTTGGAAGTATATGGCGTGATCAGAAGGATTTTTATAGCTCTGTCATAATAATATAAAGCTGTCGGACTCGATAGTCAGTGCAGGTTGCGAGTGAAGTTGAGTGTGGAGGGTTTTTCTAAAAAAAGGATAAGGAGGGATGAATATTTATAAGGGCATATGACTTTGGAACTGGAGTTAGGCTTAGCTGCTTCCCATGTCTTGACAGGCTGTCTCTCCGACACGCACCTTATATATTTCAGAGCATGATCGTTGATTTCATGTGTCAGTTTCTTTATTGGCCAAAAATGATTATGCAATCTGCTTCTTAGTGTAAAACTGTTTTATTCCATGTTGTCATGCTCAGTTTGATAGGATGGAATTGAAATTTGAGAATTGAAAATGAAGGTGGAATCCTTTTAATTTTATGTTGATACCC
Organism: Vachellia pachyceras; assembly: GCA_025593235.1. NCBI lineage: Eukaryota > Viridiplantae > Streptophyta > Magnoliopsida > Fabales > Fabaceae > Vachellia > Vachellia pachyceras. The sequence goes on from JANTPZ010003088.1 coordinate 4,095, forward strand.
ACTTTCATAGGAGGGTCAATTCCATCAACAAGGTTTACATGGATATGATATTTGTGGATCAGCATATCCTCTTTTACTTTACTAATGGATGATTCTGGCTTCTAGATTATCATAGTGATTCACCTATTTCTCCTTTAAAGTTGACAATCTCATCTTCATCGTCCACCGTCATCATTCATAGCCTCCTCTCTGGCATCCATTTCCATCGTTCACGGCCTCCGCCGACGATGGCGGCGGTGAAGGTGGACTGCGATGACAGAGAAGCATCAATGAGTCGTTGATTGCAAATCTGAAGCAAGGGAGTTTTGATTTCAGATTTGAAGTCGTCAACTTCTACCATCGTCATCATCCCTTGCACTTTCCCTTACAACGACGACTTATGATTTCTTTGCATTGACCATCCTTCAAACTCACCTGTCCTCCACTTCGCTTAAATCTAGAACGAGCCGTGAATCCATTCCTTCTTCTTCAAGCTCATCCACCTTCATTGTTCTTCTATTCATTGCCCTCCTTTTTTCCTCCTCCTCCTCCTCCTCCTCCTCTTCTTCGGAGATTGAACCTAGATGCAGAACTGTTGGTGGTTGGCATTTGCACCAAAATGGAAGATTGTAATTCCTTCTGTGGTGGTTGGCATTTGCACCAAAATGGAAGATTGTAATTCCTTCTGTGGTGGTTGGTGGTTGTGGTGATTGGTGACGATGTGATTGTTTGGGATGTGGGTGGTTTTTCTTTTGCCAAGGACATACGAGTCTTTTCACGTTATAAAAAAAAAGATCTGCACCCTAATTCTCACCAAGGTCGGATTCTCCATTTCTGTAAACTGAATATGCAGTGATGCATGCATGTGAATGATAAAGAAGCCATCTAAATTATCCTGCCTTTTGACTTTCTTCTGGGAAATCAGCAATAAGTTTCGGATAAACTATAAGATTATAATCCAAAAAACGTGGATATTGGGTCTCTAGAGACTTCGATTAGACTTTTTAGAGCGGATAAAGCTTAGTGAATAAGATTGAAAAATCAAGCTTCAGCAAAAAACTCTGGAAATGAGATTGAAGATATGAATAATATAAACTCATGGAACCACATCACCGAAGTAAGTAGATTTGGAGAATTCAAATGGGAAGAGGTGGTGACTTGAGATGGAGGAGATAGTGGTCGATGGGGAAGGTGGTGGCCAGAGATGGAGGAGAAGACGGTGGCCAGAGACACAGGAGATGGCTACGACAAAGACCGAGGAGGAAGATAATGACACTTGGTAGGAAAAAGGGTATTTTGGTAAAAAAAATTCCAATTCCACCATACCAGTTGCAATATCACGAGGGTGGTGGTATTGGTGGAATCCCACTTTAATGAGGTTGGGATTGATAATGCCATGCACCAAATGAAAAGTTATATTGGGTGTGTTTAGGAATTTGTTGGGAGAAAGGAGTTCACAGCTTCTGAAGTAATTTTATGAATTTCGAAATAATTTTACAGCTTTCGAGATGATTTTTACAGATTTTGAGATGGTTTTGTCTTTATTTACGTGTCTCGTTTGTTCTCAGACAAAAACATTATCTAATTTTAATCCCAATCCCATCCATAAACCATGTGCATCAAATAGAGCCTTGTTTTCTTGACTAGTAGTTATATGTGTGACGTTTACGAACTTTAATATGTATTAAAATAAAATTAAAAGCATATATAAATAATTATGAATGAAAGAAGTATTTTTTGATTGGAAAGAAGACACTTTATCACTGAAACATGAAAATTACATAAGCAGAGTTACAATAACAAAAACAAGAGTTTCAAAACTACATTGTGCTTGTTTGGCAAGATCGTTGCCAAAACGGTGCATGTAAGCCGAGATAAAACCATCTTGAAATTTGTAAAAACCATCTCGAAATCCATAAAAACCATCTTGAAATCCGTAAAATCATCTCGAAATCCACAAAATACCTCGGAATCTGTAAAATCCATTCTTCCAACGGAGTTCCAAACACACACAATTACAGGCATTTTTTAGAACGAGGTAGATAAGTACTTTTTGGGTAAGTGAGGTGAATATATGAAAGAGATTATGCTTCTTTGAAACAATGTTTCAAAAAGCCAAACGCACGTTCAACAGTATTATTCCGCAAAACGAAATAGTTTCATCCACATATTTACCTCGATTTACGTAAAAATACTTCTCTATCGCTTTCCCAAACGGGCCCATTATCTCGTTTTACTGAAAAACACTATTGAACGAGTTTTTGTACTCTCTAGAAGTATTGTCAAATGGATCCAATACGTATTTGAGAATACGGTAGGAAAGTACTTTTAAAGATAATAGATTATTAATGAAAAACACCGTCGGTTTGAAATATCCCCATTAAAATCCACGGAAATCGTGGCCCAAAAAATCTACGGCAAACAAGAGTAGCATAATTTCAACGACATCGAGGGAGTTAAAATTCAAGTATGCATATCGGACGAATGAGATTCCTCACACACAACGTCATCAAATTTGTACTAAAACCCTAAACCCTGCTCCGCCTCTTGCGCAGTAATCTTCAAATGGTCTTGTTCCTCCCTCCACTGCCCGCACATTGTTCTCGTACGTCTAGGGCTTATTCTTCAATGGCTCTTTACCTTCTACACGAATCCGCTTCTGGCTACGCCTTATTCAATGCTCATGGCCTCGATGAGATTGGGCAGAACACCGAAGCGGTTCGGAACTCTGTTTCCGACTTGAACCGGTTCGGCAAGGTCGTGCAGCTTGCTGCATTTTCTCCTTTCCAATCTGCTCTCGATGCTCTTAAGCAATGCAACTCTGTTTCTGAAGGTAGCCTCTCTCAGTCCTGGCCCTGAACGTGTCGGTATCGTGTAGCGTTTTGAACTTTTGATCCAATTCGTATTATGAGCGCCATTACGAGTTAGTATATGTCTGTGTTTGTGGAATCTTATAGATTGCTTGCGTGGTGGATGAATATTAGGTTCACTTCTCTAACATCTTATTTGCTGTCAACATTTGATGGACATGCAACCTCGTCTTTAAAATTTAGGTAGCGCTAGTTGTTCTTGGAGTGTCTCGAACGTCGTGTCAGCGAGAGACATGTCATTCTGGTGGCCTTATTTACTGCCAGATTGTAAATTTGCTGTTTTCTTCATTTTTTTTCTGGCATATTCGAGGGCTGGACCTTGGTTTGGTTGGAAAAATGTGTAGTCTTCTTAATTTGTGAGGTTAATATCAGACGTTCCCCATTTTCCCATCATCCCATGCAACTGTTGTTTGGTCTTGAGAAACATTCAAGAGATTGCATTTGAAACTTCGAATCTCAGCTGCATATTTATTTTTCAAGAAAATATGGAATATTCATCTCTGTTCGGCAACTCACTTAAATAATGCTTGGCTGGGGTCAATATTGTGTATTTGCTTATATAAAGTTATCATCCGGCTTGATGACTGATGTATATCTCTTCTCTTTCTTTCTTTCTTATTAATTATGTTTGGCTTTCAGGTCTGTTGACTGATGAGCTGAGAAGTTTTCTGGAGATTAATCTCCCAAAAGTTAAGGAAGGCAAGAAGGCGAAGTTCAGTTTAGGTGTAGTAGATCCTAAGATTGGTTCTCAGATTGCTGAAGTGACTAAAATTCCATGTCAAAGTAATGAGTTTGTTGGAGAGCTGCTTCGAGGTGTGCGGCTCCATTTTGATAGATTTCTCAAGGATCTCAAGGTTAGCATTTTCTCTGGGTCCTTTAAGTTTTCTTTATGCCAAGGATGTGAATTCTTCCCTTTAATGTGATTATATTTCTCTCTCTATTTTTTAATTTCATTCATTTTTCTTTGACCTTTTGAAATTCCATAGCCTGGAGATTTGGAAAAAGCTCAACTTGGTCTGGGGCATAGTTACAGCAGGGCAAAAGTGAAATTTAATGTTAACCGAGTTGACAATATGGTCATTCAAGCAATCTTCCTTCTTGATACACTTGATAAAGATATCAATTCTTTTTCCATGAGAGTCAGGTATATCATTTGACAAAAATACAAAACAATACATATATAATCAAATCCACAATAATCATCATATTCTACAAGGTTTACTATATTTGGAAATTTGGTGACATTTGAAGCATGATTTTGAATATTTAAAAACTTATTTGCTGCCTCATAATATTTACTATATTGCTTGTTCATCAAATCTGTGCAGGGAATGGTACTCGTGGCATTTTCCTGAACTGGTGAAGATTGTAAATGACAATTATCTATACGCCAGAGTTGCAAAATTTATTGAAGATAAGTCAAAGCTGTCTGAGGACAAAATCTCAGGCTTAACAGACATAGTTGGAGATGAAGACAAGGCAAAGGAGATTGTGGAAGCTGCCAAGGCATCTATGGGTAGGATACTTGTGCTTGTATTACATAACTTTAGCATTATTCTCTATATAAAACCTGCACTCTGTTGTTTTCTTCAGGACAGGATTTGTCTCCAGTGGACCTAATTAATGTCCAGCAATTTGCCCAGAGGGTGTTGGACCTATCTGAGTATAGGAGGAAGCTTTATGATTATCTTGTTACTAAGATGAATGACATTGCACCAAATTTGGCCTCCTTGATCGGTGAAGTTGTTGGTGCTCGATTGATTTCACATGCTGGAAGCCTCACTAATTTGGCCAAGTGCCCGTCTTCCACTCTTCAAATTCTCGGTGCAGAGAAGGCTTTGTTCAGGTTTATAGCTTAGTACCTCTTGTTTTGGTTAACTAAAGATGGAGTTTATTAGCGATCCTTGGAACTAGAAACATCCTTGGATGTAACACGACAAGGTTTTTGGTTTTGCATTAGCATTACGATATGTATTCTGCAGGGCTATAGCTAATTCGTTCTTCAATTTTGACAGTTCTATTGGATTTGCATAGAGAACACAGTTGCTTCTATTACTAATTTTGCTTTGGTGTATTCAGGGCATTGAAAACCAAAGGCAATACTCCTAAATACGGTCTCATATTCCATTCATCTTTTATTGGTCGAGCATCTGCCAAAAACAAAGGCCGAATGGCCCGCTATCTTGCAAATAAGTGTTCAATTGCATCACGCATTGACTGCTTTTCTGGTTTGCTTCTGACTTGCTAATTTCTGAGATGTATTCTATTACTTGTACATCCTTCGTTTGAAATACTTGAATCCTACTTGTTGCAGAAAGGGGCGGTACAACTTTTGGAGAGAAACTCCGTGAACAGGTTGAGGAGCGACTTGACTTCTATGACAAGGGGGTTGCCCCTCGTAAGAACATTGATGTCATGAAGTCTGCTATTGAAAGTGCTCAAAATATAGGTGTGTAGGATTGAATGACAAGTTTTTTTTATCTACTTCTATCTCATTTAATTTTACCCTTTGAACTCCAAGTCTATGATTCTGGAAACTCACGACAGACATGGGGATTTGGGAAGTACCCAGTTTTTTCTGCACAAGTCTAGTTGTGTAACGTTTCTAATCTGTAGTTGTTATTGCAGATAATGAGATCGCTACTGAAGCGCCTACTGAAGTATCTGGCAAGAAAGGCAAAAAGAAGCCAAAAACTGCTGCTGCAGATGAAGTTGATAAAATGGCTGTCGATAAGCCCAATGGAGTTACAAATGGTGATGCATTAGAAGATCACAAATCAGAAAAGAAAAGGAAGAAGAAAGAAAAGAAGAAATTGGACGTGGACACGGAGATGCAGGATGTAGCCGTTCAAGATCATGCTAATAATGGCGAGGCAAATGTAAAAGTTAAGAAGAAGAGAGAGAAGAAAGATAATGATGGAGAAGTACAGGTCAAGACCAAGAAGAAGAAGAAGAAATCCAAAAATGAGGATGTTGAGTAAATTTTGGAGCTGCAGATTTTGTTGAAGTATTGTCTTTATTATTCTGGAGTCTAGGGGAGTATTAGATCTTTTGTCTGATTGCCTGCTTTGTGCTACATTAATTTATATATCTGATTTCCCTTCATGACGTAAAATTTTGTCCTAGCAAATCTGGGCATCATTTTTGTATTGCACTGTTATATCTTTTTTTTTCTTGGTTATATTTGCCATGATTCATATTAGAAACTTCAAAAACATTCCATATCATTTTTCAAATTTGTAATTTAAATTTATATGATCATATTCATCCTTGATGTTTGATTTTAACAACTATATATATATACATATATATATATATATCATAATATTAAATGATTCAATTTGTTGGCACATCGTTTTGATCTGAAAGGATCTGCTCACCGCCTTGTAATAATCAGATATGGGTCATGGAGTCTAAAAAATGGATTTACATTTGACAAGCTTGTGTTTCATGTATCTTGTGAGTATATATTCATTGATTGATAAATGAAGTGTTGATAACTAACAAATAAAATTTGAACATTCGAAAAGCTAACATGGATAAATTATCAATTTATACATTTTGGTTACATTACATCTTCGTCGGAGAATTCAGGAAAATGTTATTGCAACAATTTATTGAATAAAATAATAAAATGAATTTTTCGTACAACCCAAAAAGGATCGACGAAAAATTACCATTTTTTTTAAGTTGAAGTAATTGTCATTCAGGCGGAAAAAATGCATACTTGACAAGATTGATTAGTAAAATAACCTCTCATGATAAATAGGAGATCACATTTCAGACTGCCGGTTTGACCCTCGCCTAACACAGGCACCTACCCCGACCACCAACCAATAGTCCACAAGGGTAAAAAAGTCAATTAAGGGAAGTTGTTAATATGGCAGCAAGTGTTTGTGATGCAAATCCGAGGCCCGAGAAGGTAAGAAGCTGGAAAACTTCGCTGAAATTGGATCAGAATATATTTCTTTGTTCTTTCGCTCTTTTTTTGTCACAACTTTGTTCTTCCTCTCTTTCGGACGTAAGCGAGATTCTGTTACTTGGTTTTCTGCTGCAGAGCATAAAAAACCGCGAGGCCAAGGAGGATAACACGCAGAGGAAGCTAAATGGCGAGCGCTAATTTGGAAGATGTTCCTTCTGTGGATCTCATGACTGAGCTTCTCCGTCGAATGAAGTGCGCCTCCAAACCCGAGAAGCGTCTCATCCTCATTGGTATTCCTTTCTCTTCAGCTTTCTTCTTCTTTTTTCTTTTTTCATCTGGTAGTCCTTTAGATCCGAAACAACCTTTTGAATGTGATCGAAAGTTAGATGTTTCTGAGATGTTGTTGCAGTTACTAGGGTTGCGTTTGGGGATTCCACGAGGTATGTCTTATGATTGTTATAATTAAAGAATAAAAATGTTCAACCTTTCTGGTCTTAAGGTTCTGTTTTCTGCAGCTGCTGCTGCTGCTGCCATCGTATAATAATATGGAGGACATTGAGAAATTTCAACGTTTTAATTCTATACCAGTGGCCGATAAATAAATCGTGGCAGAAACTAGTTATCACTAGGGCTGGAGATGCTTGAGCGCAGTCCTCTTGCCTGATGTGGACACTAAGAAATTCGAACGTTTCCTTTCTCTAATTCATGTTTTTTTTTCCTTCAGGCGTCTTTAGGATTTTGATTTGCTTTCTTGAGTATTTAACGATAAATGAGAGTTTCAAAGTCTTAAATTCAGGTGTTTGTATGTTGAGGTCTTATTTTTCAAGGCCATTTGTTTGAGTCGAATGTTACTTCTCGTCAAATAGTTTTTCCTATCATGCTTGTCAATTGCCCGGTAGCTGTCATGGCAATTGTGCTTCTTCCGAAGAGGTCATTTCTCCGTTGAGGATGAGGACATGAGGTAGGTGCATAGTATGTAGTGATGCCATTGAAGCACGCTTGTAAAAATGGAACCACTCTTCACCAAAAAAAAAAAAAAAATTGAACCAATGCTTGACTATCCATGTTACATGTATTAGATATGACGCAACGTTGCATGATAGTTTAAATTATTTTGTGGCCACTTGCTATTAGACCTCGTTCGGTAGAAATACATAAAATATGTTGAAAGCATCTTATTGTGTAGTTAGATATAAGTTAACTGTTCTAAATTGTTGTCCAAGTTTTGTTAACAGTTTTGTCTATATTTAAGATGCGGCCTCATTTTATGGGTTTCTCTCAGCATGTCTAAGTTGAAAGAGGTTCGTAGAATGAGTTATGTTCTTAGAAATACATTATTTGTAGTGATTTTGTTGTCTATATTTGGCTTAATCAAGTTCTGCCGTTTCCTCTTTCCAACTCTAAAACACATAGAACGATTATAACTTGGAAGTGTTCTGCTAAAAAGTTCTATCCTCGCGCTGGCCAGCTCTTTTAGTGATCTGCAAAATAGAAATATGTTGTACTGAGCTTTACTGCATACTGCATATGTTGTGCTTAGAAATATGTACTTTATCATGGGTGTAAGTAATAAGAAACCCTGCTATACTGCATATGTTGTGCTGAGCTTGTGGATATGTTGATGCAGGTCCACCTGGATCAGGGAAAGGCACCCAATCACCAATCATAAAGGATGAGTATTGCTTGTGCCACTTAGCTACCGGTGACATGTTAAGAGCTGCTGTAGCAGCTAAAACTCCTCTTGGCATCAAGGCTAAAGAAGCAATGGACAAGGTAACGTATTATTTCTATGTGCACTTTTTAACACGGTTAATTGATTATTGATATGGCTTTATGTGGTTGTATTTCAGGGAGAACTTGTTTCAGACGACTTGGTTGTTGGAATTATAGATGAGGCAATGAAGAAACCATCATGTCAGAAAGGTTTCATTCTTGATGGTTTTCCTAGAACCGTGGTCCAAGCACAGAAGGTATTATACAGTAGATGACATATTAGCAGCTCATTGCTATGGATTGTTAGGTTGTCTGTCAAATACTTGTGCTCTGTACTTGCTTCAGCAAATATGACATCCAAATATTCTATGCTTATATTGCTTGGAGATGCTGCGAAAACAAATTATGTGCATGTTTACTTGCTTCAAGAAATATGACATTCAAATGTCCTTCATTTACTTTGATTGCAGCTTGATGAGATGCTGGAAAGGAAGGGAGCAAGACTAGACAAGGTACTTAATTTTGCAATTGATGACGTAATCCTTGAAGAGCGGATAACCGGTCGCTGGATACACCCATCCAGCGGGAGAACCTACCACACAAAATTTGCCCCACCAAAGGTTCCAGGAGTCGATGATGTAAGTCTGATCTATAAATATATCTATTAACGTGGGGTATCTAAGCATATATCATGAAATTACAGTCTTTGAAACATGGAGGTATTGACAAGAATAGTTCACAGGATTTTATTATCACGTGAAGTACACTGCTAAAACACCAGTTTATTTTTGAAATTCTCTCAACAAATCAGGGTAGTTTTGTCAGCATTTCTGGATTCAGTTGCTGGCCATAGTCATTCCTCTTCTCGTGAGTTGCTTTTGTCTTGAGTACTGATGCGGTGCATATCACATTACAAAAGGAGTTGTCTAATTTTTTGTTTTGCTTAGGTTACTGCTGAACCCCTGATACAGCGCAAGGATGACACAGCAGCTGTCTTGAAATCAAGACTGGAGGCATTTCACAGGCAAACTGAACCAGTATGATTTCGAACCCTCTTTGCTTTAATAAGCAAATTTGTAACTCTAGATTAATTATTTTCCATCTATAGAGATCAATGACCAAAAAAATCTGGCATATGGGAGATAGGTCTTGATTATTAACTGTTGTTCTTTTCCTGCATGCAACCTGCAGGTTATTGATTACTATTCAAAGAAAGGTCTTGTTGCTAACCTGCACGCAGAGAAGCCTCCCAAAGAGGTGACAACTGAGGTCGAGAAGGTGCTGTCTTCATAGTGCTTTCTATGAAATTGCGTAATGGTTTTTGCCCATTGAAAACAACCCTTCTTGTTAATGTTTAATTTACTTTAGAAAATCAAGACGCGGGATCCGCTTGATTTTTAAAGTTGCTCATTTCCCACGAAAAACTTGCATGCCGGCTCTTATCAAAGGTGAGATTTTATGAGTTACATATATGAAATAAAAAGGTGAGATTTGATGAGTTACATCTATGAAATAAAAAGGTGAAAGTTGTCTACACGCAGTTTTGTTTATTACATGCAATTCATATATGATAGATCTGAACACTACTTGAATGTGGATACCTCCTTCAGGTGAAAATTCAAACTTTAGTTTACTACTAATCCCTTCTATTAAACTCAACCCCATTAAGATTGGAACATAAACTATTGTAAAAAAAATGCATGTTAACTCATCAGACTACGAAACATGCATTCTTGTCAAAAATGCAAATTACCTCGTCAAACTTCGATCCCATGCTACCTATGGTTCAAGCTTTAAGTAATTGAATAATTTCTTCTTAAAGCAATAAATAGTTCGAAATGGTTTAGAAGCTCAGTCAATTGGGACTAAAGAAGTCTAATTAAATGGAACAAACTATACTAGACAGGATTTTAGAGGTATCTGGTTGTCTAAACATCACTAAATCATTAAATTCGAATGTTTTAGGTAACTTCAAGGCACCGAGTTTGAAACCATGATTTGGGCAAGTAGCAGTCAGACGTGCAGAAAATTGAAATAAAATACTTTCCTTGTAAACCATAGCTTTGAAAAAACTTTCTTTTGCTGCTTTTTGGGTGGTCGGGTCAACCAATAAAATCCACCTTTTTTGCAATTATCAGATTAACTTATTTTCTTTTAGTATTTTTCACATGTTTATTCTGATAACAAAGTCCAAAACTTCATTTTAATATAATCGCTTCTCACAAAATCTATTCAAGTTTAACTTCATATCTGATGGTCTTAAAACAAAATTAGATGACTATCCAGGTTTGTTTGGAAAACGGTGGAGAAGTGTTTTTACGTAAGTCAAGATAAGTATATGAGAGGAGTTTTATCTTGACTTGTGTGCACCGTAAAAAAAGTGGAAAAAAACCTATCCAAACATATGAATTACTTGGATGAGAGGGGAAAATGGGAGGAAAAGTTCGAGAGAAAATGAGATTTCTATTCCAAGACATTTTCTTACCAACTTTTTTCTCTAAAGAAAATTATTTTTCATCCATCCACATACTATTTATTATTTTTTCATTTTAAATCATTAAGTTTAACGTCTAACTTTTAAATTCCCACTATCACTTTCTCTTTTAATCTTTTTCAAAAAATAACTTTAAATATATTCTAATATCATTTTATTTTTTAATTACTAAAAGTAAAACCTCAACATGATATACTTTTATTTAAATTTTGTTTTGAAATATAATAATATGAAAACATATCATTTATAAATATTTTAATTTTAAATTGTTTAATGATATTAATGTTAATATAATTTTATATTATCATATTTAATTTGATATTATCATTGATATTTTTAAAAAAATTTACATATTCAACTATTTATTAAAAGATATTATACTTGATATATTTAAGAACACTTTACTGATTTAATTATTTATTAAAAAAATTTTATCCAAATATTTTAATCATTCAACTATTTATCCATTTTCCTTTCTCCCTATTTTCTCACTCATTTAACTCATTTAAGCAATATGGATAATATCTTTTCTCAATTTTTCCCTCACTTTTTCTACTCCCATTTTCTTTCAATCCAAATGGAGTCCATTAATATCACTTAACGGGCACTTGCCTTTCCAAGGTTATTAGAACTAGTTTGACCCAAGGTTGTCAAACGGAGCCCATTCAAGCAATATAAATGATAATATAAAAACATTTTACACATTCAACTATTTATTAAAAGATATTATACTTCATATATTTAAGAACACTTGACTGACTCAATTATTTATTAAAAAAATTTTTATATTAGAGTATTTCAATCATTCAACCATCTATCCACTTTCCTTTTTCCATATTTTTTCTCTCATTCAAACATGGGTAATAATATTTTCTCTCAACTTATTATTTTTTTCCCCATTTTCTTTCAATCCAAGCGGAGCCCATCAATGTCACTTGACGGGGCACTTGATTTTCCAAGGTTACTAGAACTCGTTTAAACCTTGGCAACAAGGACCCAAAGAGGGCTACATTCAGTCGTTCGTTCATACCAATGACGGTCATCTCCACAGGCAAAGTTCTGGCATAAAAAAACAACCTGACAGGTCATCGAGTTTGCTCAAATATTAAATTCCACAAAAAGTATCGCAGATGTAGACCTACAACAAAGCAACTCTTGACCCTAACAGAGATCGATCAATTAGTATTACCTTGAAACACTGGAAACTAATCTGAACTTAATATAAACAAACATTAAAAGACGAATAACAATGCAATATACAAATAGTAAGTTAATCTGATTTAATTGGCCACATACGCTATATAACCCTGCGAGCAAACTGCTCCCTTGTCCTCATGTCTTCTTTCCCATCCTTCAAGCACTATTATGAAGAGACAGTAAAATAAAGGCTACCACATCCAATCAGTACGTTTAAATATGCATACTTGATCACTTTTGGCATGTGTGTGCACGCATGATAATGATATATACAAGACGATCATGGAAATGGACCATGTGAAAAGAGGCCGCGTGAACAAGCATAGAACACAAGATTAGCTACTATGCCCTTGACCTTTCAGAAAATAACCTTCATGATAAGTAAGCCAACAGACAATTTTCCTTCAAACTGATATTATTTATTTTATGTAAATTATATCAACACTCCTCTAGTCCTGTTTATAAATCATTTCCCACTTTATCTTTATTCAATATCTACTATAAAACATGAGAATAAAACCAACGTTATAAATTAATGGTAAAATAGTACATTCACATAAAAAATAAAACACGTGACTAATAAATAAGACAAAAAAAACCATTCTCCCTACCCTATAAATAGGACCCAAGGAGTACATCACAAGGGACCTTCACAACAAAGTGTCAAATTAATCATATGCTACCGGAGAGTAATGGCCCTATTGAAGAAGAAAAACTGCATACCTCATTAACCAGAGTCCAATAGCACCATCCATATGTTAGCCTACTGACTACAACATCAGTCAACCATTTTACTTAAATGTCATTTAAGTTGAAATAGATTAAAAAATGCTGTGTGAGTGTATATTTGCCTCCACAGAAGACTAGAGCTAATTATACAGGGGAAGATGAGGAAGATATTGCATTTTACCTGAGCATAAGTCCATGTTTGGTTGGCTGTTCTTTGAGAGAAGGTTAGGGAATGGGAGGTTTGGATTGGAGATATGGGTGTTTGGTTCAAAAAAATATGGGAGAGAAGAAATTTTCTTTTTCTGATCCCCTCCCCTCCCTCCAAAATTGGGGTTTTTCAAACAGGAGAGAAATTTTGTCCAATCTTGCCAAAATTGTCAAGGGAAATTATAATAAAAATGCAAAGGATAAAAAGTATTACCCAAGATAAGCCAAAAAGGCAATAACACGACTAAATACTCAGATTATTTACATCACATTAATATAAAACTGACAAGGAAAAAGAAGGAAAGGGAATATGAATATCACCATCGCAGTATTTTCATCATTTCCTACAGAAAATCCTGAAATATATGTACATCTTTTAGCAAACACAACGTATTGGCAGAGAGAGAACACATTGAGTTTGGATTGAACATTAATAAAAAATGTATAGTGTCACACCTCGGGCATCAAAACATCAATCCAATGCTTCTAATTATGTATTCCAAATGCCTAGTAGAAGCCACTGCCCTGTCCTTTGCAATCACATCAATGTTTGCATGTGTAGTCATGAACTTAGTGAGACAAACAATTATGAGGGAAAAAATAGCACTCCCTGAAGATGTCTCATATGCGGCAAGCAGATATGTACCTGCCCTAAAGTCCTAGCAGCGCTGTGAAGGTAATGTAATATTGAAGTCAGATTTAGGAAGAGGGGCTTCATGGAACCAGTCATGAAGAAGAGCAGCTTCTGCAGATAACCTCTGTAAAGGGACCAAAAAAACGCATTAGCAGTGAAATTCAGTTCAAATGGTAAATCATCACATGATAACAATTTATATTGCTCACCTTTTCAGGGTCATAAGTTAGAAGCTTGCTCAACAAGTCAAATCCCAATTCAGAAAGAACAGGTGATCCAATGAAGGATGCAGCTGGAAACTTCTTCCGCAACAAATTGTGCCTAAAATACTTAAAGGGATCAGTTGAAAAATACAATGGACTAATAATAGAATATGAAAAACAGATGATTCCACTAAATCATATTTCACAAAATTAGATCAGGTTAAGCTTAAAGAAGTCAACAGCAAGGGAAGTAAAGGAACAGACAGACTACAATTTTAAAACTTGTTTCTGAGAAGGAAAATAAGAACTTACGGCTGCTTAACAAAGTTGGGCTTGAATCCAGATAAATTGGATACTCCTGGCCAAATTCTCTCATTAGGTGTGCCCAGTATTTGAAAAATCTGAAGATAGTTGAAAATCAAATATTCATTAGTATATCATAGTTACAACAAATATAATTGATGAAATAGAAGAAAAATTGAGTTTATTTACGTTATTAAGCTGCTCAATTTCAGATTTTCCCCGGAATAGGGGAGACTTAGCAACTAACTCTGCCATTATGCAACCAATTGACCACATATCAATCGCTGTTGAGTATTCTTTAGCACCTAGCAGAAGCTCAGGAGCCCTGCAAGTCAACCAACACACAATTCATGAATACATTAAATAACCGCTAGTTTATCAATCTTAAACAAACATAAATGAAGCCAATACAATAATACTATGCTGCTCACCTGTACCACAGAGTAACCACAAGAGGAGTATATGGCTTGAGTGGGCTTCCATAGTGACGAGATAAACCAAAGTCACATATTTTCAACTCACCCTCTGTATTAACCAGAATGTTTGATGTTTTCAAATCTCTGTGAAGAACCCAATTGTCATGGAGATATTTGACACCTTTGAGAAGTTTCATCATCAAGGATTTTATTTCATCTATACCAAAGGGCCGTTTCATCATCTGTATCAGCCCTTTAAGGTCAAACTCCATATACTCCATTACCATAAAAACACCATCAAAATCATCCACAACAACTTCTTTAACTTCCACAATAGAAGGATGATTAAAGGAGGAGAGAATATTTATTTCCCTCAAAGAGGAAATTGGAAAGCCATCTCGATCCATATTCATCTTCACCTTCTTTAATGCTACAATTTCCCCAGTCTTTTTATCCTTAGCTTTATAGACAATACCATAAGTTCCTTCATTTATTTTCTTGATCATTTCAAATTCTAAAACACTCCTGCAACTCTGGATACTGTTTATGTTTCTCTGAACTGCTACTGAACCACCATCTTCAAGATCTGATGAAGGGTGACTAACATTAGAAGTTTCACTATGTTCCTCATCTTCTTTCCTTGAATGGCGGCAAAAATCAATTCCTGAACTATTTCTTGATGATCTAGATTTTTTGCCTGAACTATCACACATGAATTCACCGCTTTCTGGGCTAGATGTCTCTTTTACATGCATGTCGTCATCATCATCAGATGCATTCCTTGGGGAATAATCATCCGACAACCATCTTGACATTGCGATGTTCCAACCTTGCACATGTTTCTGATCAGACTCATCAACATATTCACCCTCATTGCTGGAATGTCCTCGAGATAATCCACTGGAGAAATCAGCTGGAGACTCAGGATTAACAGCTCCATCATAAGAAACAACACTGGGTCCATGAGAGCTTTGATGAAATAGAGAAAAGGGAGACAAAGCAATCACCCGTGCAGTCTTGTTCTTAGAAGATATTTTGACCTCTTTTTCTGCCAAGTCCCATAAAACTGGAGAAATTTTTCGTCTCTTCTCTGGTGGTGCATGAACATTCTCACCGTCCACAACTTCACCATAAGACGCAATCCGTCCAGGACCTGAATCCT
>JANTPZ010003089.1:0-18509 GCA_025593235.1 Vachellia pachyceras
TGAAGCAGACCTGTGAGGCGGATCCTGTTGTGGAGGTTACAATGAGGCACAAACAATTAGTAAATGGGGTCCCATCTCTCTTTAATTTACAAAAAAAAAAAGGCCCACATGGAACAATTATTTTTTCTCCGTTGTCTTTTAAAAGGTTAATCTGAAAGTGTTTCAACTTTGAAACCGTACTTATTTCAGAATCACTCCCTCCTAACTGTAAATCAAAATAAAAATATCTTAGAATTAGTAAAAAACACATTAAAATCTGTAAAAGTATCTCAAAATCCGTAAATTTATTTTTTTTAAGAGAATTTCCAAACACACTACCATCTTTTTTTTATTCTGCCATTTAACCTTTTGCAATATACACTACTTTTTTAAAAAGGAGTTTTCTTATTTCCCTTGAAATGCATTTTGTACTCCAAAATTTTTTTGCCAAACACGCTCCATTTAGATCAAAATATAGTAGTTATATCTTTAAAAAACGGCAATAGTATATATATATATATATTAAAAAAATTAATTCTCAGGATAGGACAAAGATAATACTGCATCTAATCATGCCCCTCCCATCCCAAAACGACTGGGGCCGAAACAGTACGAATAGTAGGGAGCACCTATTTCCATTGGTGCCCTCACATCAACAGTATTTTGTATCTTACTTCAGATTCAGCAAGAGTTTAGGTTTTAAATTTTTTATCTTCGAATTATTGATTTAAAACTATTTCTGTTTTCCATTTTATCTAATTTTTTTTAAAAAGCTAAAATACTATTATATTCGCTAACTAATTAATCTAACAAATATTCGAATTTAACATGATAATATCATGCATCAGATAATTATATATAAAAAAACAAATGTTAACCTGTATATATGGGAAAAAATCAACAATCTCCCGTGGCAATTTAATCATAGAAAACGAATCATGTTATTTCTTTTTAATTCTCTTCCGCCTATATTACCTACAAACGAAATAGCATCAAGTTTAAGTGTTTTGGTAAGAATCATAATGGGCTTGTTTGACTTATCATTTTCAGAAGTCCAACGTTCGTTCAACAGTATTTTTTTTGTAAAATGAGATAATCTCCTTCATATATTTACATTAACCTGTGTAAAAATACTTCGCTACCACATTCCCAAACGGGCACAATTACTTATAGTTCTTGATTTTGAGAGAAGGGGAACCGAGCAACGGCATCTTATAGAGTAAAATATTGAACAGGTAAGAAAATGGCGTCATTTTCCAAAAAAAATCAAATGAAATGAAAGGAAACTAGAGGCCGACATAGATGGGAGTTGATTATTCTAGCTCAAATAAAATAAAATAAAGGGAAAGGAAAATGTTCATTTGGCATGGTGTTTCACCCCCTCAAAATTGACTTCTTTGGCAAAATGCACGTTAGACCTAATTTCTAATGCCCTGTTTAATATAATGGAATTGATTTTGATGAAAATGGAAATAGAGATGGAGATGAAAGTGGAAATTGATATAGAAATGGGCTTTAAAATTACGTTTGATATACAATGAAAATGAAGATGGAATCTATATCTTTTTTATGAATCTTGATTTTTATGAATATGTAACAAAAGATTATTTTATATAAGAAATGATATTTTAATCCAAAAAATTTGGGCTCTATGAAACCCAAATGAGTTCCATGGGTTTGGATATGAAATTGAATTCTACGTAAAATTGTAATTCCATTAAATCAAATATGGTTACATTATAGAATTGAATTTCAATTCCAATTTCATCCTCCCATTTCCACCGTAACAAATGGGTAATAAGGGTTTGGATAAGTGCCTGGCAAAAAAAAAGTGTTTGGATAAGTCGCTGGGGAAAAGTCACATTGCTGTGTAACGTGAGGTGATATTTTGACTTCTGGGGTTCGTTACATTGGCTGCTGAGATTTATCATCATCCTTTGTGACCGTCATTAGACTACTTTCCAGATTTACTCTGTGTACAGCTGTGTTCAGAAGTTTTTTTTTATTAAATGGGACCCTTTAATAAAATTATTGCCTACCTTTAATCTGTCAATGATTTTTATTATTTGATCTGTCAATGATTTTTGTTATTTCTAATATCTATGTATTAAAATATGCACTTAGATGTTTTTATTAAGGCAACCAATTTTTTTAGAAGTTATTTTTTAAATTACATTTTTTAAAATCACTTTTATAATTTTATTTTTCTCTAATTTTATCATAATATATAAAATAATATATATATGTAGTATTTAATGAGATTAATGTCTTTTTAAATAATTTTCTATCAAAAGTTACTTCTCCAACTTTTATCCAAACAAGTTTTTCTTTTCATAAAAAGTCACTTCTCCAACTTTTATCCAAACATAAATCACATCATGACCCTGTTTGGCAACATTTATGAGAATCTCAAAAGTCCGTTCAATAGTGTTTTTTCGTAAAATAAGATAATCTCATTCGCATATTTACTTTGGCTTACGAAAAAGTACTTCTAAGCTATGTTCCCAAACCAATCCTATATCTTCTAACTTTTACCAAAAAGTCATTTTTCAAAATACATTCTAAACAAAAGTTACTTCTTCCATCGCTTATCCAAGCGGAACCATTAATTTTAACGTTACATTATCTATAAAGAGGAGGAACATATTGATTGAACCCACATAACATTTTCTCATTCCCCCTCCAAAGACCCAACTCTTTCGGAATATATTGATTAAACGGATATATATATATATATATATATTTATGTCACTATAAAAAATGGGTGATGCAGTATTTATCACCCTAATTCCGTTTATTTCATGCATCCAACATTTTTAAATATTATTTTTCAGTTGCATTCGACATTTTAATTTTATGTATGATCTATAGTGTTATATGTGATATAAACACTAACAATACATCGAAAGCACATAATATTGGATGCATTATAGATAAAAACATACTGTTAAATGCAACTGTGTTGGAACAGATAACATCAAAGTATTGGATACACTGTAGATATTGGATACTAATTTACCATAAAAATTCCAATAAGAATTATGGTCTGCAAACTTAAAGATTAAAAGAATTGAAATTACTTGAATTTTTATTAAATAATGCTCAATTAGAATGATAAATTTTTTTTTTTATATTTTTGGAGTTAAAGTCTTAGATATTAATATTTATAAAATAATTTAAAAATGGTATTCTAATTTCAAGAACACGCTTTATAAAATCTCTCTGATAACTTCACCTATTGTACAAGGATTAATAAATCCTCAAGATAGGTTCAATAATAAATTAATATATTAATTTTTTTAAAAAAATGTATGAGTTATATCCTAACCTCTTGAACATAAATTGAATGGCCCAGTTGGGCAGACTATGGAGTGTAGTGCTTACACGTGTGTGCGGCTGTGGCGCATGAATTCATAGGATGTAACAAACCCATAGCTATCAAGATAACGGAAAACAAACTCGTGATTCTACAATTTAATAGCATCTTAATTATTCTTTTTTTTTCCCGGATGAGTGAATGGCAAAAACATTTGTCAAAGCCTCTATCATCATTATGCCTGCCTTTTCTTTTTTCCACATGACTGAATGACCAAAACATTTGTCAAACCCTCTATCATCATATTATGCTTGCCTCTTCTTTTTTTCTTTTTCAGAATGACCAAAACGTTTGTCAAACCAAGGTGGATCTACTTGATCTCTAATGGGTGTAGTCGCACCATTTGATTTTTAAAAAATTAGATATGTATTAATTAATACTATGTGATTTATTTTGCATCCATTCATTTGCTAATTTTAAACCCACTAAATTCTTACTCAAATTCTTTTTAAAAGATATTAAGAATAAGTCTTACTTATCTTCTCAAAAAATAGTTTGCACCCCTAAGTCTGTCACTGTGTCAAACCCTCTATTATTAATTGTTATGCTTGTACTATGCCCGTTTGGGAACGCGGTAGAGGTGCTTTTAAGCAAGCCGAGGTAAATATATGGAAAAAATTATCTCATTTTATGAAAAACACTGTTGAACGTGTATTTAACTTTTACAAATGTTGTTATAAATAAGCCAATTGTTTGATGATTGGAGCATGCTTCCAAATATATTACATGAAATAATGTTTTTATTATTTAAAATTTAATTGCTATCCTATAATTGAACAAAGACACAATTTTAAACCCGAATAATATTCCCCTTCATAGTGTTTGTTTGGTAACTTCGTTCCCAAAAAGGTGTACGCAAGCCGGAATAAAATCATGTCAAAACCCGTAAAAAAAATCTTGAAATCAATAAAAACCATCTTGATATCCGTAAAATCATCTAGAAATCTATAAACTCGTTTCTCCTAGTAGAACTTCTTTCTCCCAACGGAGTTCCCAAACACACAAACAGACGGTTTACAAGTTATCCCTTTTTTAATTATAATTAGTGCCTATCAATTATGTAAAAATTTCCGACATTTATTTTTGTGATAGGAAATTGAAATCGTTCAAGAATTAAACGATTTCAATTTTTCGTGTTATCATGCTTCCATGTTTTGTTGTTTTTTCCCCTAAATATGTTGTAAGAATTTGAATCACAGCCACAGAAGTCAACCAATTAACCGAGTTGCACACATTTTTTATTCTCTCTTTTTGTGAATCCCGTCACATCATAGGCTATATGATTTTAGGAATCCCTTAGTTCCTTTTTATTTTTAATTTAAAGTCCGCACATTCTTATTAATCCCTTATTTATTGAAACATCATAGGCTATATGATTTTAGAAATCCCTTAGTTCCTTTTTATTTTTAATTTAAAGTCCGCACATTCTTATTAATCCCAGTTAATGAACGTAGTATTTAATTAACCGAAAATCGAATATTAACTAATGAGCGTGGAATGAAAACTTTCAATTCAAGAAATGATAATTAATTTATACTTTTCACTTATCATTTAAATTTTTTGGTAATTAAATATATTTATCGAAACATTATGATGAGTCCCCTAATATTTTAGAATATTCATAAACGTTTTTTTCCCTTTGAACATGGATCTCAGCATTATGCTTAATTAATTAAATAAGATCTTCCAAACTATAATATTTTTCTCCCATCATTAACATTTGTGGGAAAAAAGACATTTGCAAATGAAGACTAGTGATACCTAATGAAATGTTATTAATTCTTATATAATGCTTGTCAATGAACTGAAAGTTTGAATTTATTATTCAATGAAGAAAAGTAGATAATTCCGGATGAAATGTTTGCAATCAATATATAAAACTTGTGAATAATCTGAAAGTTTGTGAGGCTTGATTACTTGGTAAACAAAAAATTGATAATAGCTAGTAAAAGTCTAAGTGCCATTTGATTTCACCCCACTTACATAAACATTGATGGCCATTGGATCACCAAAGCAATTCTATATATATTGCATAAATAAATGTAAGTAAACCCATTAAAATTTACTATAGCTCATCCCTAATTTTTGTTAAGTTATTTTCCACATTTAATTAGGTATTATTAACTTTTATTTAATAAGTCCACATTTTAAGTTTATTCACAAGTTTTGTTAAAACATTTCACATATTTTATTAGTTATTATCGGTTCTTTTTTATCAAGTAACCAAACTATTATCTTCTCACCTGTATTTGTCATTTCACATATTCCAAGATCTTTTTATATGGTCTCCTTTAAAATTGTTATTTTCTTCTATAAAAAATGTTCGAATGTTTTAAGAAAAAATAAAAAATCTTGTGATATAGTAACTTTCAAGTGGGAGATCAAGAGTACCTGTAACCTAATAGTGTATACCCCTTTAATTAAAAAATATTTTAAGAAAAACATAGTGTTTGACCCTCAAATTACATCAAGAAAACATTGCCAAAGCAGATCAAATATACTTTTTCACCCTTTTGTCGTAGAAAATTTCAAATCTCTCTCAACTACTTTTGATCTACGCTTTGTGCAAAGTTTGAGGTATGCTATGGTTCATTATTGATGAATAATACAACTAATATATGATTTTGTATAGGAAATATAACTTTTAATCAATTGAATTTTTGTAACTTCTTGCTTTGGAACCATGCACCCCCTGATTTAATAAACTACGAAAACTGAGTTATAATAAGTTTAAAATTATAAGGATTGGGTTGTTTCATGTTAAAATTTGGAGATTACATTGATAATTAAGGAAAAGTTCATGACCAAAAGTCATAGTTTCCTTATATAATTCTTCATTGCACTCCTTAAAGAAACATAAAATAAAATAAAAATAAGTCATTAAGACTAACTTGATCAAAATGACATGGGATGTGAGTGTGAGTAGTAACTATTCAAACTCTTCCCTTTTGGGTAAGGAAAAGTTTAAATGAGTTGGTCATGAGGGCTTATAACAATATTATAGATTATAAATTAATTTTTTACCAATTAGATTAATTTTGTAAGTTGAAGATGCATTGCACGCTTGAAAATATGTTGCACATGCGTTTTAGAGTACCACTGAAGTCCTATGCACATAAGGAAAGTTCTAGTGCACTTAATGGAGATGAAATGCATGGAGATGATATAATTTTTTCTTTCATTTATTTTGGCTAAAGCACAAGTTTACTTTAATTAGAAGCAATCATATTTAAAACATTATTAAGTACTAAATGTAAGTACCTTGGGATAGCTCTCTCTCTCTCTCTCTCTCTCTCCGTACACTACCAACCTCGTTCACGAAAGCGCCTCGAAGGCATTCGGATTTTACTCGGGTCATGCACTTAACTATGGTGGGTAAGTCTTCCAATTGAGACTTTTGTATAAGTTAGGGTTTGAACTCAATATTCTATTTAAGTGGAAATTAATCACTTACCACTCGAATTAAGCCTGTTAGTTTTCTCCTTACACTTATTAACTATAAAGGATCTCAGACCTCTTACAAATTTCAAGGATAACAACTTAATTAATTTCTTAATTAGGGATTTTTGACCAATTTTCCTAAATAAAAATTAGACATGCGAACTTTGTGAATTAATGTGCTAACTATTGGGCCTACTTCCAAACAGGCCCAACTATGAATTAGGCCAACTTCCTCTGTAGGAGTTTGGACAAACCTACCAGCCAATGAGGCGAAGGCACCAATCTCCCAAAGCCTTGAATCTTATTATGCACGTGCAACGATTAGATTACCGCTAATGATTATCCGGTTCAATATAAGGGGCTGGTATCTTAAAAATTTATTAGTAGAACTAGTATTTGTTAAGTTTAACGGAAGCGGTTAGTTCTTCACAACGTGGTGAATCAATATTTAAATTCTCAATGGAGGATGTATCCACAGTTAGTATTTGATAGTGTCTCGAACATGATCATCCATAATAGAAGGATACTTGTACTTAAAAAAATTATTATAAGAGGTACCTACATTTCCTATGACTATACGTAAAACAAAATAACCTCTGCTAACTAATAAGGATTGAGTATCACAAAAAAGGATAATCCTTCAAAAGTTGAGCTAATATTTGAATTTTGTTGTGCGAGGTGAATTTCTTCTAATAGGAGGGTACTTATACCTAGGACAAAAACCTATATTAAAAAAGGAAAAGACTGAATCACCATTAACTCTGGAAATTATTTATTCAAATTTCAACAATTCAGAATTTTAAGACGGATGAGAATAAAAATCATGAAAAAAGTATAATAAAATCGCAACTTCATTTGTTTTCCTCATAAATTTCAAAAAATTATGCTAAACCAGTAAAGTCAAAAGGCATAACAATATCAAGTCAAAAACACAAATCAATCCATTGGGATTGGGTATAGCAGAAGGGTAGGTCTCTCACAACGTGACAAACCAATATCTAAATCTCCATTGGGAGGCGAATTAACATTTAATATTCGATAGTACCTCAAACATAATTGTCTCTGATATAAATATACATGTGCAGGTAGGAAAAACAAATAGGCCACTGCCGCTCTAGCATTTTCAGTCAGCATTCCATCTTCTGCATCTCTGTTCAATAATTTACAACAGAAGATGTAGTGGGCATAAAACCCAATCAGAATGGCACACCTCTTTGAGAATTACATTTAACCAGCCAATTAGCAAACGTTAGCCTCTTTGAGAATTTATATAACCGAGCGAGCCCTCATAAGTTTCCTCTGGGCAAGCATATTTTCTGCAATTAGAAATCATGATAGCCTTATTGATGCAGCACATAAGTTGTTGATTATGATATTCAAAAATCGCATCTTGTTCTTTCACCAAAACAAGACGCAAGCCTTCCTTATTGATGCCTTCTCTTTCCATACATACATACATACATATATATATATATGACCTTTCGTTGTGAGCGTTTATCGTTATAGGGGACCATTTTACTTTTGTTTTTTCATATCATGTGTCTTGGTAACCATTTATGCACTTACAATTATGGTGTAAAAGGAGAGTAATTAAGGAAATACTCCATTGGCGCATATATATATATAGAGACAGAGAGAGAGAGAGTTAATGAAGAGAAGGCAATAAATAAATGGTGTGGTTTTTGGTGGAAGTGGTGAACAGTGTCACGTGGAGGGTAGTGAATTTTATCAAAGTGGGGTGCCATGTGAATGACAGAGAAAAGGAACATGGTTTTGCCTTTCTTCTTCCTCTCTCACCTCCCACCACCTCACCCTTCCTTTGTCTTTTATTTCTTTGAGCCTCCCTTTTCTGTCCTAATTAATTCCCCATCTTTCATGATTTATTCCATTATAAACACGATTGCCTCGTGGAATTAATTAATTTGCATCCCTCAATTAGATATATCGTTATCATTAGTTTGCCTAAACATCGATGTTAAATTTAAAAGATAAGGCATCAATAAGTAGGGAAAAATCTATTTTCTAATTCCATAAACAAAAAGGTTTTGGATCCTCAATTTCTCTTCGGAATTTGAAGTCCCATGTTAGAAGGGTGAGACAGAATACGTGAGACCTGCTTGGCTTGTGAGATTTCCATTAGAAAGGTAAACCTCACATAGTGCAAGTCCTACTCACTTTGTCTACCTCCCCAACGGCCATCAGCTTTGGATCAATTTCAAACAGAAACCAAGGATCCAAATCCGATATATAATATCAGAGCAAAGCAGGAAACATGTGATAGGAAACTTGGGAAGTAACATGGAAAAAGAAATATAGATTACAAGATTTTAGGCATAGTTATAATAGTAAATGATTCGGTATCAGCCACATAACTTGTTCACACCATAGGAGAGCTGCAGCCAGACTTCCAGCATTTGGACCATCCAAATTTGTTGTTGGTTCATCAAGCGCAAGAATTCCACAGTTGAGGCAAAAAGTCTCCGCCAAAGCCAATCGAATGATAAGGGATGCAAGTATAAGGAAGGGATCAGTATTAATCAGAGGAGGCGTACCCAGAGTTCATCGTCGTCTCTCAATCTGTTCTCTTCTTTATGCTTTTCTTGGATCTTGCTATGGGTTTAATTAAAATGATGTGTGGCTAACTTTCTTTAGATCTAGATCTAGAGTGGCTATGAACTAATTTAAGGATTCGAGCATGTTGAAACCATTTATTTATATTTAATTTTAATTGTGTTTATTCAGTTTAAATCTTATTGTCACTACTTGATGTCTGATCAACACTAAGTATGAATATGGGGAATTTAAATTAACCTCGAAAGGGTGATCTTAATTGGACCTTTAAATTGAGTAATGTGAGATTAGAATTTATTCTAATTTGCCTTTAGGATAGGAATATACCTACGGGACTCATATACTCATATTAGAGTGTGATCATTTGAGTTAATGCCTTTTAAATAAGCTATTTAGGAATAATGGTTTTATTTAAGAGAGGGATGTAGATGATCGCAAGGCACTGTATCTATTTATACTCTAGATTAACCCGTTAGAATTTAAATATATTTATTTGGATAAAATCATACTCAAAAACTTAAAGAAGGGATTAGCCACTCTAGGTCGTTTGTGTCAATTGTTATTTTCCAGTGCATTTGAATTAATATTTTAGTTCATTTAAATTATCATTATTTTATTTTTTTCAACTTAAACAAAATTAAGATTTCTAATGCCTATTTTCCAGTTAGATTGAATCTATATAGGATCGATTTTGATTTACCATATATTATCTTCACGACCCGTACACTTGAGGTGTATAATTAAATTTTGGTAGCAACAATGACCAATGTTGCAAACAATGGCATTGTTCTTCATCTTCCTCATGTCATCAACCATGACGATGTCATTGTTGCCGGTGGTGGTGACCAAAATGTCAGCAACAGAAACAACATCCTCAAGGGTCAGAACTTGGAGACCTTCCATGAGAGCTTGATGGGCACAAATGGGGTCAATCTCGGTTACAATAACACGAGCACCAGCCTGCTTCAAGGCAGCAGCACAGCCCTTGCCGACATCACCATAACCGCACACGACGGCGACCTTCCCAGCAATCATAACATCTGTGGCTCTCACCAGTCCATCAGGGAGAGAGTGCCGGCAACCGTACAAATTATCAAACTGTTAAACAAACACAAAGCAAAGCAAACATCTATCAAGTTGGTCTACTGAAATATCCAAGACTAAGGAGTGAATTAAATTTTTGGCAGAAAATAACAAAACATGAAACAAGACTTGATTATTACTAGATCCATCCACCCTCTCACCATGGACCCAGAAAAGTAAGTCACAAGTACTCAATTGCAATCAAAGTGAAAATCAACGTACACGTGACAGTAACCCAAGAATTAAATGCCCTACATCACAAATTTTAGTTCACTCTACATGCTCTACTAGTCTACTCTACTTACAGGACATATATCAAATGGATCATATATACACACACACAAATTTCAATTGCTAAATTTATCTTTTGTTTTCCAGAACTACAGATCTTCTAAAAATAAGAAGCAAAACCGACGTAACGCATAAAAATTGGAACCAGAACCACCAGAAAACATAGGCCATGTGATATATCTTTTTTTTTTTTTTACCAACAGCCATGTGATATATCTAATGCTCCACAAGTACGAAAATTGTATCGCGAAGGGTATGAAGCTTCAAACTCGTTAGATCTGAAGAATTGACTCTCAAGTCTCAAGCCGACCTTTTAGATGCTATAAAGTAAACAAATTTCAAAATCTGAAACAGTTCTAAAAATAAACTATAAATTATAAGTGATAGTTACCTTGCTCTTGGTCACAGAGTCGTTGACATTGATGGCAGAGAACAACAGAGCTCCTCTTAACACCAGTGGTGGTCTCTTCGGAGACACCAACGAGTCTCTCCTTCATCTTGTGGTACCTCAAGGGATCGATCTTCAATGCATCCCTGATAATAGTGAGAACAATCTGGAACTCGGCATTATCAGTAGAAGACGGGTCCGGCAACTGACCAGTCTTGGCATAAACCTCTCCAGCTTTCACACCCTCGTGGATCAAGAGGGTAGCATCACCACCGTCGTCAACAATCAGATCGGGACCACCGCCAGGACCCCCATCGAGGGCACGCTCGGTGCACCACCAGTACTCCTGAAGAGTCTCCCCCTTCCAAGCGAAAACGGAGGCACGTCACGTGTGATGGCGGCGGCCGCGTGAACCTGAGTGGAGAAGATGTTGCAGGAGCACCAGCGAACTGCAACTCCGAGAACAGTTAGTGTTTCGATAAGAACGGCGGTTTGAATGGTCGTGTGGAGGGAACCGGTGATTTTGGCTCGCTTGAAAGGCTGGGAAGGGCCGAACTCAGCACGGCAAGCCATGAGACCGGGCATTTCGACCTCAGAAGCTCCATCTCGAGGCGGCCAAAGTCGGCCAGAGAAAGGTCCTTGACCTTGTACTCACGGCCACCGGTGGTTTTCTCGACGACCAAAGCCATGACGACGGCGGCGGCTAGAGAAGAAGAAATAATCCGTGTGGGAACAGGGTAAGGGGAAGAGTAATGAGGCTAAGAGCGATGATAATAGAAAGAGGGAGGGGTATTAATAGGTTTAAAAGTTGAAATGGACGGTCCAGATTAACCGTGGGGTTGGTAGATTTCTCAGATCTGATCTCTAAAATCTTTGTTCAGTAATGGTGATGCCTCAACGTGTTCTGTATCAAGTGTCCACCCACAACGAGTAATAAAATAACATTTAACTATTGATAAAATATTTATAAATGCTAACATATTAAATTTGAATTTTTATCATAGTAATGATCAACATAAAAATTTATGGAATTTTTTTTTGATTTAGAAAAATAAAAAATGGACTTCACAAATTAAGAAACTAAGCTGAAGTTATGATAAAGGTATATTTTGATGCAAAATAAATAAATTTATGTTTAAAAAAAGGGAGATTTACTGTGGGGTCCCAGATAGTGAAGATATTTAGCAAATGGTCCCAAATTTTAAAATATTTAAAAAATGGTCCCATTGACAACACGAGGTGTTGTCAATGCAGCGCATGGTGTTGTCACTTGACAACACCTGACAATACCATGTGCTGTATGTGTTGTCAATGGGAACTTTTTTAAATATTTTAAAATTTGGGACCGTTTGATAAATAAATCTCTTATTTTGGACTCAACAGTAAATATCCCTAAAAAAACACTTCAAGTAACGGTTCCGATTAGTTCACTGTTAAACAACAAAACAAAAGGTCACAGTGTGCTTGTTTAGGAATCACTTCCTCCCAATGGGCATACAAGTCAAGATAAAAAGTATTTTGAAATTCGTAAAAATCATCTTGAAATCCGTAAAATATCATGAAATCTGTAAACTCCTTTTTTCCAATGAAATTTTTAAACACACAGTATGTGAGACTTGAAGGCGCTCCTAGCCTGTCTTTGGTTTCGAAGAAGACGAGTGCAAGAGTAAGGAAGAAATGAAATTTGATATGCATATATATATATATATATATTATACAGAGAATTTGATATATTTTATTAATTTTAATTCTTAAAAATTGATATATTTATTTCCTATAATTTTGTTCTATCAAATTTTGAATTTATATTGAACGCTCACTTTAATCAATCAATCCTAAAATATATAATAAATATAAAAGAAATAATATTTTCTTCATTTTCTTATTACAAGTTACGTGTAATCATTTTATATAATTAGGAAAAGGAATTAAAATATTTTGTATTCTTAAAATTTTAAAATCGTGCCACTAATTTTCAATATCAACTCGATTTCATTTATTAAATTTAAAAAATTATTTTTCCGTAAAAGAAATTTGACAACAGAATTATTTTTAATATAAGAAAATTTGGAGAAACTTTTTGGGAATATGACTTGTATTTATAACTACAAACACCTTCTAAAGTGTAATAGCTAATAAGAATGATGACATTTTAAGATAAATTGTTCGGTTCCATTCCATGTGAATCTCAAATTCAAGACATAATATATCAATTTCCAAATCTAGAATTTTATCAACAAAAAATCTGATTGGCTAGATCTCAGAGTCCCTTCTTCTTAGGCACCATCGCCCTAGAGAACACGTAATGGAATTTCAAATTTGAAATCTCCATAGTTTATGACAATTTTAGAACCCTTGATGATGCGCTGAGCAACCTCGACAAGGAGCGAAAAAGTTTGAACAACCATGCCCAATGACCACGCCTTCTTATTATCAGCCTGCCCTTCACTCTCCTTATCACTTTCCTCTGACTCGCTGCTTGTATTAGACACATTTCCCTCTTCATCAATTAGCACATCAGCTTGTGCCTTGATCTCTTCTTTTCGACCCATCTCCACGCTCACTGCCGCAGCCTTAACATTGGGAAGGTGAAGAGCAGACGGGTTAGAAATTTCAGTTATATTATATACCTTATTGAGATATATACTGCATCCAAGCGCTAATCAAAAGACACCTTTCTCTTCTTTTTTTTTTTTGAGTGACAATGAAGATTATATTCCTTCAAAAAAGGTTATGTACAAGATGGAAACCCAAAAAGGTACAAAGCAGAAACAATAAAATCTAAATCATCTTATACGCAGAGGCAGAACCCCAAGCAGAATGGAAAGGGAAACTTCTTGCATAATTACGAAGACACAGCTCTCTCTCTCTCTCTCTACTTTTTCAGGCCGAAAGGTTATTAAATCCATACAGAAAGCCGTGAAGATCTTTTATTAAGGGTTATACATACATGCATGCATGCATACATGCATACATACATATGTAAGTCTCACATAAGAGAAGCTAGACAACATCAAATAATACTTAGTATCTCATGAATTCATAAAGCTATGATTCAAATTTGGAGCAGAATCAATTAAAAATGCACGTCGCGAGATACAACTCCTCTCTCACGTATTTAGCATAAATCACTTTTTTTTAAAAAGTACTTGACCACTAAACACTGAAATTTTAAATATTGATAAAATATTTATAAGTGCTAACATATTAAATTTGGGTTTTTATCATAGTAATGACTAACATATATGATAAAAATGTACTTCACAAATAAAAAAAACTAAGCTGAAATTATGATAAAGGTATATTTTGACCAAAAATAAATAAATTTATGTTGGGGGGAAAAAACACCTTCGATAACGGCTCTGGTTAGTTCACCGTTACTGTCAATGCCCCAAGACAACAAAACCAAAGGTCGCAGTGTGTGACCTGGAGGCACTCCTAGTGTGTCTTTGGTTTACACGTCACCATGTCCAGGAAGAAGAGGGGCAAAAGAAAGGAAGAAATTAAACTTGATATATATTTTTATACAGAGAATTTGATATATTTTATTAATATTAATTCTTGAAAATTGATATAGTTATTTCCTATAATTCTGTTCTATCAAATTTTCAATTTGTATTGTTTGACCAAAAAAAAATTTCAATTTGTATTGAACGTTCACTTTAATCAGTCAATCCTAAAAATATATAATAATTATAAAACAAATAATATTTTCCTCATGTTCTTAGTACAAGTTACTTGTAATCATTTTATATAATTAGGAAAAGAAATTAAAAAACATTTGTATTGTTAAAATTTTAAAATCTTGCCACGGGTTTTCAATATTAATTCTGATTTAATTTATTAAATTCAAAAATTATTTTTCCTTAAAAGAAAATTTCAACAAAATGATTTTTTTAATATAAGAAAATCTGGACAAACTTTTTCGGAATACAATTACAAAAGCCTTCTAAAGTGTAATAGCTGATGAGAATGATGAAATTTTAAGACAAATTTCTTAGTTCATTCAACGTGAATCTCAATTTCAAGAGACAATACTACATCAATTTCTAAATCTAGAATTTTATAAGTAAAAAAAAATTTGACTTGCTAGCTATTAAGCATACTAAATTTTTTCTGATAGGCGCATTTAACATTTTAAACGTAGGGTACACATTGTTACTGAGAAATACTTTCTAAGAGTAGACTTGCGCAAAAAGTACTTTTGATCTCAAGAATCCCTTCATTGAGATATACTTCCTTCCTCCCCTCAACGAAAGATGAACAAGCGGCATTAACCGTTTTTTTTTTTTCAACACAGAGATGATGAGTGAGAGAGAATATAAAGGAAAATGAGGGGGGAACAAGGTAAGAGAGATATACTTCCTTCCAGCCAAATGGCATATAATTTGCTTTGGGAAAGATTTAGGTAATAAACCTGCTCTTTTTCACTTAACTACGTTTTGGGAAGATTTAAGCAAATAAAAACTGCTCATAAAAAAGTCACTTACTTCGTTGTGCAAACCTATGGAGAAGCTACGAGCGCCAATGAGGTTCCTGTTGCAGAGAGCTTTGTTGAAATCGGGACCCAATTCACACTCCCCACGCCGCCGGGTGGGGATCTCTGGCATTCCGGCATCGTCGAAGCTCTTAGATTCGGGACATACACCGGTGTCGAACTTCGGGGTTCCAGTGGTGTGAACTTCGTAAACCCCAAGAACGGAGTCGGATCCTCGGAGAGCTTCGGCTTCAGAAGCGTCGAGGGAAGCAACGAAGCCATTGAAAGCAGAGGTATACGCATAAAGCAGAGAATCGGAAGGGGAGAGAGAGTGGAGATTGGCAGAGTACCCATCATGGGCAGTAGGATAGACGAAAGGCCTGTCACGGTGTTTCATGTGAACAATGTAAGTCTTCTTTGCCATGATTGAGGGTAGGCCAAGGACGAGGAGAAGGAGGGGGAGGAGGAAGAAGGAGGGGGAGGGGACGATGGAAGACATGGCTGGGGCTAGGGGAGGGAGGGAATACAGGGGAAATTTGAGTGGAAAGACTTGTTTAAATAGATCATCGGATGCCCAATATGCATGTGAAAGTTTATTCATTGAAGTGTCTTGTTTGCAACTCCCTGAAGTGAATGCCGTTAGTGTTAGGGCTGCTTCCAGCGGCAACCATCTTCACGCCCTGCACTTTGATGTGTTGGCATCGATGGATGATGATGTGAAACATTTGACTATTGAGCGAGGTCAATCCGACGATGTTGATGTTCTTATAGTTGGTAAATTCTAAGCTCTACAAACAAAACACAACAAAGGTGTTGAGTATGGTGGCGTCATCTGACCGTCCGATGTGAATGCCATCGGTGTAAGGGCTGTTTCCGGCAGCGACCATCTTCACGCCCCGCACTTTGACGTGTTGGCATTGATGGATGACTACGTGAAACATTTGACTGTTGAGCGAGGTCAATCCGACGATGTTGATGTTCTTAGAGTTGGTAAATTCTAAGCTCTACAAACAAAACACAACAAAGGTGTTTAGTAGGGTGGCGTCATCTGACCATCCGATGTGAATGCCATCGGTGTAAGGGCTGTTTCCGGCAGTGACCATCTTCACGCCCTGCACTTTGACGTGTTGACATTGATGGATGACTATGTGAAACATTTGACTGCTGAGCGAGGTCAATCCGACGATGTTGATATTCTTATAGTTGGTAAATTCTAAGCTCTACAAACAAAACACAACAAAGGTGTTGAGTATGGTGGCGTCATCCGACCGTCCGATGTGAATGCCATCGATGCAAGGGCTGTTTCCGGCAGCGACCATCTTCACGCCCTGCACTTTGACGTGTTGGCATTGATGGATGACTACGTGAAACATTTGACTGTTGAGCGAGGTCAATCCGACAATGTTGATGTTCTTATAGTTGGTAAATTCTAAGCTCTACAAACAAAACACAACAAAGGTGTTGAGTAGGGTGGCGTCATCCGACCGTCCGATGTGAATGCCGTCGGTGTAAGGGCTGTTGCCGACAGCGACCATCTTCACGCCCTGCACTTTGACGTGTTGGCATTGATGGATGACTATGTGAAACATTTGACTGTTGAGCGAGGTCAATCCGACGATGTTGATATTCTTATAGTTGGTAAATTCTAAACTCTACAAACAAAACACAACAAAGGTGTTGAGTATGGTGGCGTCATCTGACAGTCCGATGTGAATGCCATCGGTGTAAGGGCTGTTTCTGGCAGTGACCATCTTCATGCCCTACACTTTGACGTGTTGGCATTGATGGATGACTATGTGAAACACAAAAACCGTTCAACAGTGATTTTCTGTAAAATGATATAACCCCCTTCACTTATTTACTCGACTTACGTAAAACGATATAACCCCCTTCCTTTATTTACTAAATGGGTCCAATTTCTTACTATACAGAGACTTAATATTTGAATTCTGATTGAAAGATATATATGCATTTAATGTCCCATGATTCTTCCAGATAGAAGGGATGAATTTTGGATACTATAGCTTGGATTTTTTAGTTTATGTCAAATGTCATGTTTTTCTAATTAATCTGATGCGACAATTTTAATCACCAACTTAACGCTTAACAACATGGAGTTTAAGGTCAAAAATTAAAAAATCAAGGAGATTGGATTTAAAGTTTATAATAATGAAGTTACATGTAGCTAACCTGAAGTCGGGAGGGTTTTTATAGATTTTACTCCATATATAAAAGTTATAAAAAATGAGAATTTTCACATTATAAATATAAAAGTTTGGATTTTACATTTTAAAGTTTCAGTTTTAAGCAAGATTTCATTTTTTATTAATTGTCGTACAAAATCCTTAATTATCATTTTTTTAAGAGATTTAATTAAAATGATTGATTTAAGACTTATTAAATATAGCTAAGAAAGAACAATGATTAATTATCCAAAAGTTTGGATCATTAAATGATTAAATATAACTAAGAAAGACCAATGATTAAGACTTGTTAAATATATAAAATCATTGTTAAATGTGCTCTTTCAAACCTCATAAAAAGTCCCTCAACGATAGAGGGTCAACGAGATGACGTGAACAATTGGATTCGTCCATGGTATTAAAACCCAACCAAAACTGACAAGTGAACAATCTGATCAAGAGTTTTTGACTAGTTAACTGAATTAAATTTAATACCCTCTTAAGGAACTTGGAATGACGTCTAAGATAAAAAAATAGTCAATCATACATATACATTAATTACTCTGCTGCTTTAGATTACACATGATTTATACACAAATATTATATTTACATAGAGATTAATACCTTTTTATCTGAATAATACACTCTTCAAAATTATATATGAATATTTTTATGTTTTAATAATATTATCTTATTTTAATCATTACTGAGTTAACCTTA
>JANTPZ010003090.1:0-18798 GCA_025593235.1 Vachellia pachyceras
ACAGGCCAAGTGATCATTGGCACTCCTGCACATACTGATTCCAACGTTGAATTCCAACCACAGTGCGTCACAAATGCTCCGACTGCTTTGTGCTCTAGAATCTTCACTTGTGGGGCCCATCCTCTTATGATCAACCCCTTACCTTCCATTCTTTTCTCGTATCCTTCAGGTAGCCATTCGTCTTCTTCTTGCTGCTGTTCGTCGTTCTTGGGTTTTCTCACGACCCAAATGAATTGTTGGCCTGAAGCTTCCAGACCTGTTGCAATTTCTCTGAGCTGGAATTCTGGGAATTTTGTTACACTTCCAAAGCAGACGTAAACAACAGAGTCGGGTTTCTTCGTGTCAAGCCACCTGAAGCATTCGTGTTCCTCCTTTTCCTCTGTTTTCGTATTGTACAGAGGAAGAGGACCTATATGCCAAGACTTTCTTCCAAGGAAATTCTGGTAATGATCTGCATAGTCCTTTTCCAGTTCGTAGAAGCTGTTCACAACCACCCCATAGCTCGTAAGCTCTGCTTCCTTAGAAGCACTCAACAGTCTGCTAACTATAGTATCTTCATTATATTTGAGAAAATCTGTCACCTGCAACCTCGTCATAGAGATTTCACCGGGAAGATTAGGAATGACGAACAGCTCTGAATCTGAAGAAACATGGTCGTAACGCCTGTAGAGTCGAAGACATTCGGAAGCACACAAGGCGAAGAGACCAGTGCCGTGAAACACGATCGCCGGAATCCCAAACTTGGCTGCGGAAACAGTGGCCCATGGGAAGAACATATCAGCGACGAGACAATCAGGGAGAGACTGCTGCAAAATTTTCTCCAGTGGTTCTTGAAGCAGAGTAGTGGCTTCGAAGAATTTGAGCATCAAATGAGGGGAAGGGATTGAGTTCATATTCTCGCAACCTTGAGGAAAACCAACCTGCGCACAAGGGAAATCAATGGTCTGGATACGAACGAGAGTGTTGAGGGATTGAAGTGATTTGGAAATAACAGGAACGTTGAGAGGAGTGGTGACAATGGTGACCTTAACCTCTCTGGCCGCAAATAACTTGGCCATGTCAATGGTGGGAATGATGTGGCCATGGGCAAGGTGTGCGGAGAGGGCGATTCTCAGAACCCATACTTGACAAGTTCAGATTTTGAAGGTGAAACTTGGGAAGATGAGAAGAGGGGCTTGATTGTTAGGTAAAGACAGGCCCACTGATCCCTGTCTGTGTCCTTAATAAGGAGGCGTGTCCTTCCTTCATCGGTGTGCCCTTATGGCAGAAAGGTACTCTTTCTACCTTCACCGACAATCAACGGCTTATAGTAATTGGATTGTATTAAATAAAAAGGTTAATACTTAATATTTGATTTTCTGTTGTGAGAAATGTTATCTTTTAATTAATACTTGCATGTAATAAAAATGTTACCAAAAGTGTAGTTGGGAATTTACGTGTACTTCAATGTACACATGTACTTTTGATTTTCTGTGGTTTTATAATAAAACTTGTATTTGATTTAGAAGATAAATATGCCTAATTTACAAAAGTATGGTCTCCATCTTAAATATAAAGTATAATTTATAGAAAAACCTTTTGATCAAATTTCTCATATAAATTATATCGACTTCTTCAATTATGTATGATTACATGTTTTAATTTTAAAATATTATCATTAGACTATAAATCAACATGCAAAAAAGAAATATATGACCATGACCATGTGTGATTGAAAAAGTAACATAATAAATGTATGGAATTTGATTTTAATTATTGTCATATTTTATAATATACTCTGTAATATGATTTATCATGTAATAATGAGATTTTTTACATGTAAGAACGTTTAATCAATGTTATGTCATAGTCCTAAGATATTTAGTAATAATCATTCTCCTATATTGTCCATGATTCATGTTTTAATTGGTTGAATTCATTATCTTTACATTTAATGAAATTTATAATTTTATTGAATAAGGATAAAAATGAATTGATCTATTCTTGTTTTGACAAATTTTCAAACATGACGGATTTTTCTTAAAATGCAAGATATAATTAGAACTATCTTACATTTAAGATAAGTGCTAAAAAATGGGAAAATCATTGAAATCTATAAAATTTTTCAACAAAAAAAAACACCTATACTCAAATTTAATCCTTTTGGTTAATACAATATTCAAACAGGAATTTTTTAATCAATTTTGTCTTGTTAAAATTCGTCTTAGTAAGCAACCATGGCATGTTATCATCCTTTTGAATTTGTAAGATGCATGGCCTAGTTCTAAAACTTTCCATCTATTAAGGATTGCTTTAATTTTTTCCAAGTTGATATTTAAATCTTATGAATAAAAATTATATTAGGAGAATTATCCCGATATAATAATACTATAATCTATTTTAGTAGAAAATATTGATTCAAATTCTATTGATAGAAGAATATTAAGATAATTACCTTTATTTAAATTAGGAAAAATATATTTGATGTCCTTGAAGTTATGGTCATTTGAGTTAATATTCGTGCAGCTCTTATCAAAATTCAGTCATTTAAATTATAGTCAACTTCAATAGATATCAAACCAGTCACATAATCATACAAAAAAAATTATAATGAATGTTGATGTGGTGGTGATATTTAGTAGTAATAATAAATAATGATTTTGACTAAAATTAATCATGACTCCTTAATCAATTATTGAATAGAAAAACTATGAGGTCCTTTTTGCTTATTTGGTATGAAAATTAAATTTTGATGAACTGGGGATAGAAATGAGGTTAGGAATAGTGATTGAAAATTACATCTGAAAACTAAAAAGACAACATATGTTAGTTTTAATGGAAGGGATTTTAATAGTGTAAGCTCTCAAATTTGAGTTTAAGTGAATGATAAAAGAGTTTTTTTAAAACAAAAGTTGACTCAGTTAAAAAATATAGTATTTTGGTTAGAATTTTTAATCATAGAATGCAAATGGCAATATCAGGGATGGTGGTGGCATTATTGGATAATTCAATGTAAGATGGGAATAGGTCGGAGCATATTTCATTGATGGTTAACTCATGCGAAATGTGGAGCGTCATGCTCCACTCAGTAACATCTCTGTTGTCCATATCTTCACAAACGATTTAGAGCTCTTTTGGTCCAATAATGCCAACTAGTCACATTTTCATATTTAGAGAATCTACTTTGGACACAAAACCTCGTTTTAAAACTTGGGTTTTGAAAAAGTTATTTTCTTATCAAATCACACTGTCTTCTAATAAATTTTCACTTTCCTCTTTCTTCTTTGCTTTCTCTTTTATCTTTACTACTTACTTTTTGCCTCGAAACCCGTAAAAGATATTCTCACTATAACTTTCCAAACACAATAATCTTTTCAAAACCTAGATTTTGCTTCGAAATCTGTAAAAGCTATTCTCCAAAACATAGGTTTTACGTCAAATTTCGTAAAAGATATTCTCCAACGGACTTCCAAACACACGGTTGATTTACTAACAAGGAAAAAGCCACTCAGGCGACCTGATTCATGAAACCACAAGAAAATTGACGGATTATTGAATTTGACATAAATAATAACAATAAAAGAGAAATAACGAGATTGACAATAACATAACCCTGTGTTCTATTCTAGGATTTATAGCTGGTTGGATCATCTCTGTCCAAATTTGGTGGT
The DNA here is from genome assembly GCA_025593235.1 of Vachellia pachyceras. Taxonomy (NCBI): domain Eukaryota; kingdom Viridiplantae; phylum Streptophyta; class Magnoliopsida; order Fabales; family Fabaceae; genus Vachellia; species Vachellia pachyceras. The sequence goes on from JANTPZ010003090.1 coordinate 3,651, forward strand.
CCTCCAAATCATCCAATTAAAACTTGGATATGATCTAGATTTTTGGATATTTAATTTAAATATTTATTTTACCGGTTGATGGTTATAAGATTGATATTACTTTGTATTCTCCATGAAAAAGTCATTAATTTTTTTTTAAAAAAAGGTTTGGATCATCTTAATATTATCTGAATACGGTCCTGATGTAAAAAATGCAGGGGATCCAATTTCTTGTCATGGAAGAGATGCGGGCCTTAAGAGAGGAATCACCATTATCCTACAGAAACTTTCCAGTAAAGCCGCTGCGTTTGATATTTACATAAACTGGAAAAACTACAAGACTTGAGCATAGGCTAAACAAAAACATCGCACAAGGATTGCTTTTCAGGTAATTCCTAAAATCATCGTCCCCTTTAAAGCTGAAGGTATAAAGAGCCTGTCTCTGGGTCATGCCAAGGGGGTATATTCTGTAGATCTTCAATTCATTGCTTCCTCTTATGCTTTCGGGTCTCTCGGACCTCCAAATGGGTACATGATTCAGGGATGTGAACTTTGAAAAAACAGCCGACTTCAAAGCCTCCAGAGTCAAGTAGCCAGACCTGCCCATTGGCTTTAGTGATAAGTTATCATCATGTTATCTCATAATGTTCTAATTGATAAAACTAAACATACAAGGATGAGATATTGGAGGAGGCCTAAAGTATCTCTTTTTCCGAAGTAGACTAAAATCTGAATATATGTAAGAACTAAGAAGACCTAAGTAAGTAGCTGCTTATTATAGTTAATTATCAACCAGGAGATACTTTCAAGTCTGTTTGAAGGTCTTTAAAGTTTGAAGCGTAGCACAACTGCTGGAAATTCGCATGAAACAGCTTGAAAAAGTGAGTGTGTAAAAAGTAGCATACCTCAAGTAAATGGATTCCATCTGAAGCCTTCCTCTTTCTCTCACATATATGTGATACACAGTTTCTGAGTCTCTAGTGCAACTACAAGGGCGTTTCTTAAAGCCAGGGCTCTTTTCTTCCTTTTCTCTAATCGTTGTAGCCAGGTGAATGCAAAGGCGGCAAGATGAATGCACCACTGCCATATCCAAAAGTGCCTTGAAAGAATCAGATGGGCCCTCGTACTTCCACCTAATCAACATATACATCTCAGTGTGTACTCAGACTGGTGGCTATCCATTAGAGACAATAAAATGCAGCATTCAAAACTAGATCTGACTTTATTCAGTCCAATTTTTCCATTAAATCCATTAGAACTAAGTCACCAATTAACTTTCTAAAATGCACAGCCATATGCACAAGAAGGATACAAATTGAGGTAGAGAGGTGATATTTTTAGCACCCGCCTTTTCTTTTCTTCTCCTCTTTCCTCTTTCCTCTTTCCTCTTTCTTTGTTCTTTTGGGGTGGAGGTGGAGGTTGACTCAAGAAATATCTTCAATTTCACCGCATAAAATTATAATTAGCCTCAGATACTGATTATATGCTTCAGGATTTTCTGCTAGCATCTTCATGGTCTTAGCAACTGACTCAACATCTATTAGCTGTTTTATATGTAAAACGGAAAGAGGGGAAGGAGCAAAATCTTGAATATTTGGAGCACCAACAACTACGGGGACAGTTCCTGTCATAAAAGAGAAAATTCTGGCATTTGATGGAACTAATTCGGCCAAACAACAGAAGGAGAAAAACACATGGATATAACGGCCATATTGATCCTGAGATTCACAAGGTTTTAGCCGTTTTCTCTAGAAATTGTAATATAAAGCGAAGATAATTAATTTTCATACCAGCGACCAGGGATTGAAAGAATTTTTCGGTCACATAATCCTCCACATTGGAATTTTCAAATGCTAAGCTAAATTTGTAGCGCTTTAGAGCTTCCACTTTGTCCACTGTGAAAAAAATAAAATAATAATCACGAACAGTAGAAACTGTACAATAGAGGTATGACTGATTCCTGCAATAGAGGTTTCAGAGCCTCGTCTTGGATGCTGGCCTAACTGCTTAAATATCAAGTTAAGATGATTTTCATGGGTAAAATAAGTAATGGTATCAGATAGACCAAGAGAACAAATGTCAGAGACCTCCTTTTATTTGATAGCATCTCAGCATAGGTGCTGAATATGTTCTCAGTCTGCGTACAAATAAGTATGGGTACATTCTCAAGCACATTTTGGCTTAGGCTATAATCTTTTAATTTCTTAAATTCATCAAATGACTTGCCTGTCTCAGATTTTCAAAGAACCTATCCAGAAGATTATCAAGTACAAAGTAGAATTTCTTATCATTTATCACAAGAGGTTCCAAAAGATACTAACAAGCATTTATGCTTTAATCAATCAGAACTCTTAGTAATATACCACTTTTATCACGGTTCCTGGCAACCACCATAAGAATCAATCTTGACCTTTCCTTTCTACAAACGCTCTGCCAAGAAACTAAATGACCTTTTCTATTCAAAGACGTGCTGCCCCATAAGAAATTCCTACACTTCTTATCAATTTCATGACACAAGTTAATAGGCAATAAAGTAGTCTGCATGGCATAAGATGGTACTGCCGAGACAACAGAGGCTACAAGCGTATTTCTGGCAGCCAACGACAAAGAATTAGCCTTCCATTGGGCAATACGAGAATCAATCTTATTTAATATGAAGCTATAAGTGCCCTTATTCACCTTTTTGTGCAGAATAAGCATGCCTAAATATTTCCCAAGTCACTGGAAGGGGAAAATCCCATATACTCACTTATTTCCTTCACCCTGTTATGGTTAACATTTTTCGAAAAATAAATGCGAGTCTTTGTTGAATTAACCTTCTGACTAGAAGCGGCACAAAAATCATCCAGAAATTGCCTTGCAAATCCCTGCTTGCTCCATATCCGCCTCCATAAATAGGATGAGATCATCCGCAAAAAATAAGTGAGAAATTTCCGTTCTAGATTTCCGTAGTCTAAAAGGACGCCAATCTTCACAACTAACAGCACCCTGAATGAGGAGTCCAAGTCTTTCAATCGCAATGACAAACAAGGTGAAAGAGGATCACCTTGTCTTATCCCACAGGAAGGACTAAAAGAACTTGTTTTTGTACCATTCCAAAGCACTTGCATAGACGGAGAGGAAATACACTCATAGATAACATTCACCATTTCCTGAGGCAAATTAATTTCTCGAAGACATTCTAGAATAAAAAACCATCGCACTCGGTCATAGGCCTTCTCTAGGTCTATTTTAATAGCCATAAATCCCTTCTTCCTCTTCGTGCTTCTCATAGAGTGAACAATTTCTTGAGCTAGAATGATATTATCTGAGCTCTGCCTTCCTCTCACAAAGCTACATTGGTTAGGGGAAGTGATCAAAGGCATAATATTTTTCAACCTGTTAGCAATAACCTTCGTTATCACTTTATAAATAACATTGCACAAACTGATTGGTCGAAAGTCACGAATTGTTTGAGGATGATCAGTCTTAGGAATTAGCACAATATTCATATCATTTAGTTGCTTGCATAAAGTAGGATCATGAAACACTGATCTCACCATTTTTATCACGGACGAACCCACACAGTCCCACTGGCTTTGATAAAATATAGGATTAAAATCGTCTGGCCCTGGTGCTTTTAAAGGCCCCATATCAAACACAGCTTTTTTAATTTCCTGGTCCCTAACCATTTCTGATAAGGAGCTTAGATGAGACTCACATAGAGAAGGGTAAGTGCATGGGTACATCAAGGATGCATCATTCACACTTTCCTCTGTATATAAATTTTTGAAAAAATCACAACTTACCTGTATAATTTCATCTATATCATATGACCATTCACCGGTCTCCAATTTTAATGCTTGAATCCTATTCCTCCTCCTCCTCCTCCTCCCATTTGCCATGGCATGAAAGTACCTTGTGTTTCTATCACCGTGAAAAAACCATTGGGATCTAGAATATTGAATCCACATTACCTCATCTTCATTCAAGATCTTTTGTAATTGTTCCCATAACTCTGTTTGTAGGTCTAATAACCGACGAGAATAGGGATATGATGCCAGTGCTCGAGCAATCCCTTCTAAATGGTGATACAATGATTCCTTCCTATATAACACATTACCAAAAAATCCTGATTCCATTTAATCAGATCTTGCTTCATTGATTCCTGAGCATTAACCCAATCCATATCAGTAGACCAATGGGATTGCACAAAATTCTGGAATTGCTCATGCATAACCCAAGGAGCAAAGAAACGAAAAGGCTTACCATGGTGCCTCGACAGCTCCGTACTATCAAGTTTCAATAAAAGAGGGCAGTGATCTGATTTAAACTTAGGTAGATGGGTAACGGATGAGATTGGAAATTTATCCACCCACTGATTATTGAACAAGGCTCGATCAATTCTGCTAGCTAAATGATTACTATTCCACGTAAACTGTGGTCCAGCAAAACCAATATCAATTAAACCACTATCAGTGACCCATATCTTAAAGTCAACATCCATCCCATCTCGTTTCTTTAGACTAGACGACCATCTCTCATTAGGCGAAAAAACTGCATTAAAATCACCAGCCACTCCCCACCTACCCCTCATACCATCACCGATAGATCTTAAGTCAGCCCAAAGAGATCGGCGAATAATCATATTTGAATTACCATACATTATGGTAAGAAACCATTCATCCTCTATTCCAATATTAAAAGCACCATGCACCACTTGAGCAGAGGACAAAAGCACGGTAAACTTAACTTCATCTTGCCAAAATAGCTAAATACCTCCACTAAAACCTTGACCCTCAACAATAAATTTATTTTTCCAGCCTAACCTCTTGCCAATATTAGTTGCTTTTTTCCCACTTTGACGTGGTTCCAAAAGCGTAAATAATAAAACCCCATGCCTTCGACAAAGATCTTGAAACAATCTACAAGATTGGGACCCTCCAGCCCCATAGGAATTCAAACAAGGACGGACATAATCAACTTTTTCTAAAATTTATTACCCCACGTTGATCAACAATGAGCTCTAAAATCAAGCTCATTCCCTTGCATAATGACATCAATTTTCACGACTGTGTCCACAAGTGGATTAGCATGGCAATTAAACCCACCAGTCCCTGCTCCAAGATCAATGGGATCCGTTGCATTGGATGATAGCCCATTAATAGGTGATCAAGGCCTTTGATTAAGCACCTGGACTCCCACATTAGAGCCATTCCCTCCCCTCGTACAATAGGGTCAACAATTAAGTCCATGTTGTCTTCATCAAACTCTTGCGCATTGGGCTTCAAACATTGGTCACCCACCTCAATTGGCATAATACGTTGCTTCACCTGTAGGTATACTTCCATTAGGCTTACTAAATTACCCACTGGGCCCAACGAAGTATTATCCCTAACTAATGTTTCAGCCCCTTCATTTATCTTCCCCTTCCCCACACGTTCCGCTCCTCGATTTCCTTTATTTCTAATAAATCGGTCAGTTCCATTATCAATATTGTTAGCAGTTTTGGAGATTCCATGAAGCTCAGGATTGATGGCATGCGTATGGTTATTATCTTTGAAATCTAATTCATTTGCACTGTTGCTCATCTCAACCTCATTCAGCGCCGAAGATCTTGATCCGTTATTAATTTTCGATATTGAAGATTGCCTTCTATCTCGCCTGATCTCCTGTGATTGCTGACTCATCGTCACCGGAATATTTCGTCATTGTCTCCGACGACTTGGTGCCACCATCCACTCACCCTACCCATTCTCAGGTGTCTTCTGTGGTGCTGATGAAGATCCAGCCAAGTCTACCGTGGCAGGATTTTGATTCTGAATATCACCAAACCCATCATCTGAGCTACCTGATACTTTTTTGGAGCACTGATCATCATCATGACCATATTTACCACACTGGAAACAGATTAAATGCAGCCCCTCGTACACTAACTTCTTCATTTTGCCATTAATCTTAATAGCTGGTAACAAAGGCTCATTCAAATTTAGCTCCACACACAATCTCGCAAATCTACCTTTAGCTCTGCGTAAAGTATTTGTGTCAACCTTCAAAATTTTTCCGATATGATTCCCAACAACATATAGGAAACCTTTATCATAATAATCTAATGGAAGCTTTGGTATACGAACCCACGCTGCAATTGTGTCGACGTGTTCTTCATCTGGACCAAAGTCCTGTTTCCAAGGCTGGATTGAAAGGTTTCCTATATGCAGCTTATTCTGAACCTTCTGATACAGCTTCTGATACAGCTTATTCATAGACATCCATATTCATGCAAATAACGAAGAAAAAACCTGAACCAATCTCGACGACTTCGACCTCACCCTTGTGACCCCATAACAGCTGCAGTTTATTTAGTAAAATATCTTCCCTTATCATACGTCCCAGAAACCTGACAATCAGAGTAGACCCCCATCGCCGTGCAAGTTTCTGTCTGAACTCAGGTTTCACAATAATATTTGGAATGCCGTCCTCTTTTAGTACCTGTATCCTTTCCTTCCATCTGTCTCCAAACCACGACCCATCATCCTTCTCTTCCTCTGCTCCAATATGAGCACCTTTAGGCTCCGCTTGGATGGAATGAAAAGTTGAGAGGGGAGAAAATGGGAGGAGAGAAAATGGAGAGAAGAGAAAAGTGGAGAGAAAATATTATCATCCATCTGCTTGTATGGGTGAGAGAAAACAGAGAGGAAAGAAAATGGGCAAATGGTTGAATGACTAAAATATCCTTAAAATATATGTAAAGTATAATTTCAAATTAAATATGATAATGAAAAAAATATATTAACATTAATATCATTAAATAATTTAAAATTAAATTATTTATTAAAGATATCTTTTCAGCTATTATATTTCAAAACAATATAACTTATATAGGAATATATTATATTTTTTAATGTTGTGAGGTTTTAGTAAGCTATTAAAAATAAATTAGATATTAGAATATATATTAAATCTTATTCTTTCGAAAAAAGAAAATCATAGTTAAAATTTAAAAAAGTTATATGTTAAACTTAATTAGTTAAAATGAAAAGTAATAAAAGAGTATATGGGTAGATAGGGAAAAAACGTTTTCTCTCCATGTGTGGAGAGAAAAGTTGGAGAGAAAATGTGGTGGGACCCACACCCTATTTTCTCTCCAACTTTTCCTTCATTCCACTTTTTCTCTCCAATCCAAGCAGGGGAAAACTCATTTCTCCCCCTATTTTCTCTCCAACTTTTCTTTCCTCCCTCGTTTTCTCTCCGTTAGAGCAAGCATCCTGTACGATTTTTTTGGACCCCCTGTATCATCAGACTGCACCTCATCCGTCATCCAGTCTTCCACTCGCGGGATTACCAGCCGACCACCGATTTGAACTCCTTCTCCAGTACGCACTTTTTTCCTACTCCGATCTAGGGCATCTGTCTCTTCCAGCGCCATACTCCCGCGTTCGCAGCTTCTCTCTCTCTCTCGTTCTCTCATCGAGATAAGTTCTTTTCGGTCTTTCAATGGGTTGTTATTCTTTGACAATATCAAATGTAGTAATTTATTTAATGGCTTCCAAAGCTTTGTTGGGCTCTGATACTTGGAAAGCTCCTATCCATGAAACTAATGATCCTGTCTTCGTTACCTCTGCTCAGTTCAGACCCTAAATATCTTTTAAGGATTGCATTTGACTCTACTACTCATTGCTTGATGAAAAGTAGAGGATCCGCACGCCTATCTCTTAATCACACATTGAAGGATTGCATCTGAATTTATGATAATAGCATTACTTACTGAAAATGTTACTTTTTTTACATTCAAAAGGGAGAGCAACCTGAAGGAAGATGATTTCAGGTGATGAGCATGTCAGCTCGGAGCCATGGATTTTATGAGATAGGCTCAAAAGTTTTCAAAGCTTGGTGAATTCAGTTTCACCATATCGCATCGCACCAAAGAAACTGGGAAAAAAGGCAACAGAGATAAGATAGGGAAAGATAAGGACCACAGGGCTTGGCACGCCATGCTAGAACCTAGAAAAATATTATTATTCGATGACTTCGCACAAATAATACTTCAAATTTTCAAAATCATAACTGTAGAATCACTTGGAAAGATGCACAGTGAAAGCAAATCATACTTTTGCCTGAGCCACATCTTGTCAATGCTATTGAAATAAAGGACCCACTACATGTGTATATCTTCTCATTCTACTAGAATGAGAAAACCGGAAGAAAGTTGAAGATATATCATATATGTCAACCTACCTTCGACGGTTAACTGCATATTTCCACCAAAAAAATAATGTAAACATAAAATTATATAAAGAATTAATTCACACTACTTCTATTCGTATGGTCATCATGAATTTCTTCCTAGCACTCTACCACATGAAACATCCTTAGATATCCCCAAGCACCAATACCGAACAGCGTTGCATCTCATAATCCTCCGTAAGAAGTGGTCACGTGCCTCAGTGGCTTTGCATAAGCCCCAAAATATACTTTGAAACCAATTGGAATTGTCCCTTTACACCAGCATCTGCTACGAAATCTCCGGCTTCACTTCTGAGTCAACTAATTAACTTCCCCTTAGAAATGAGTGCCGATCATAATTTGGGTCGTGGAAGCTCTTGGGGAGTTCTGACAGCAGTTCATGCTGTCCTTCATTTTCAAATGATGAATTCATATTATACGGGACATCAGTTCTGCGGAAGTTTCCGTTAGGTACAACCTGCACCCAAACAACAAGGGATTAGCCTAATTTAAGCAAAGACCGTTGCACGTTTCAATGAGATTCTTACCGAACAAAAACCATATTCCAAACATTACCTGATCCTTGCTAGAAGCGCCAGCAGTATCTGCCTTCAACCTTTTTGTCATAGGCATACAGCTTGAACTTGCTCCTTGGTCATCATCATTCTTGAAGTTTTGATCAGTTGCCTCTGCCAAAAAGTTGAAAGTAAATTGTAATGGCTAGAGATATAGTAAAACAGATGTATGCACCCTCAGCTGCGTTTTTTCTTCTTCATTTTCCTTGTTTCTTTTTTTTTTGGGGGGGGGGGATGTCAATCATATATAATGCTCCATTGGACTGGCATGGGGTAGAAAAGTCCGCAAACATGAAATAAACAGGTAATAGAATTATATGATTTTCTTTTCCTTGATACCCTCTCACAGTCTCACTTAACATTTGAAATGGAGAATATTCAACGCACATTCCAGATCTTTCATATGCATAATTTAGAAATTGGTACAAAGCATAATGAGAGATATAATTCTTTTTCCTGAAAAGCCACTCACATTATGACAAAAGCCCCTACTTAATGCATATTCAGGGTATGACGTGTATTATTTTACAAAGTGATGTCTTCATAGCAACAGATATACTGTACAGCATTACTAACCACAACTCTTTCTGTCCAAGTGTGATCTAAATAAAGTCCAGCTTTAGTTTAGTTAATGATTTACTTCTATCAAAAAGGCATACAATGGGAAATTCTAGAGTAACAAAAACAATCCATCAGAAGACCATATTCAAATCATACTGGAAATAACACTTTCTTCTCTAACTTTAATGCAGGACATAAGAACACTGTTATTGAAGCCTTTACTTTTGTCAATCTGTCAACATGAATAACAACAATTAATAACAAATACAATCTATAATGTTAGTATGGTTCACACTTGATATGCAGCTTCCTCCAGATCAGAGCTCAGGAGAAAGACCAATATAGCCTCATAGAACTGAGAAAACCCTCCTTATTTTAAACCTCCCTATGTTTGGGAAGGAAATTTAGGTCAGTGCCATCTGATCGGGCTGCAACAAACAACTAGACACATGCCCTACAAGTTTGCCCCTAGTTCATCCAGAAGTTCAAATCCATTTTACATTTTGATGATACTGAAAATCTGTGCGCGTGCTATGAAATTATATGAATGTCTTTGAGGGCTTTTTTTTTTGAAGGGGGGGGGGGGTGCGCATCTACTTGAATGAGACTATGACTAGCAGATAAGGCCGGGAAAAAGCAGGGTGACAGAAAAACAAAGCCTAAACCACAGAGTAACTGACATGCATGATGCAGGTATTGCTTAAGAGTTACCTGCAGAACAGCCAACTGATTCTCAATGGCATGGATTATCTATGATTCTTGGTGACCACCTAGAAAATTTTGAAATCCCTCTAACCTGATTCCCCTCATCACAAAGCGTTCCATGGTTATGAACAACAGAATCTCTCATAACACATCCTCTTGCTACTGGTGCAAGTCTTGATGGACTTCCTGCAAGAACATGAGAATCAGCTGTGCTCTCTAGCATATGTTCATTTCTTTCAACACAGATCTTCTTCCAGCAACAATCTTGTAGAAGCGGAAACTGAAAACAACAAAAAGTGGTAAGGCATGATTGTGCAGGGAAAACCAGAAAATTATAAGACATACAACGCAGATGCTATTTGAAATTGATCTCTGACCTGATCGGTCATATTCTGTGAGTTCTGCAAAGTTTTTGACTTAAAAGCTTCCTTCGAGTCATTTCGTAAGCTCCAACCAAGAAATTGTCTAGACTGGTTCAATTCTTTAACAAATGAAGCTTCCAAAGAATTAAGATATAAACGGTGTTGATGGTCTGTCCATTTTGTTGACTGGTCAATCTGCAAAGTTGCGAGTTGAACAACTCAATTTCCTTGACCATTATAAAAAAAGAGAATAGAAAAGTATCATCATCAGAAAATCACAGATAAACACCTCTCCCACCACGACACACACTTTCAATTATCCTTTTCAAATTCTACAATATATATATTTCATCCAGTATGCGATCAAAAAGTTCTCTGATTAAGTTTGTTTCAGCAATCCTTATGGTTTTAACACCAAGATGGGAATAAATGTAAATGCATAAGATTTAAGATTGCCAAATACACCAAAATCACATCAACTTCAATAAATATGAAATCCTGTTTAAGTAGTAGATACCAAACCAGAGGTATATGCATAGAAAATACCAGGAAAGGATTTTTTCAAGTATTGTATAGGTGAAATTTTCCAAGTTTCTATTAGATATTCAAGTAACTATACACAGTATTTCAAAAAAAATCATAGAAACTCCTATCTCACAGAAACCACAAAGATGACTAATTCTTCAACTCGCAGAATAATAACAAATCAACAAGGATAGACGATGGAAGAAAGTAAGAGTATGGAGAGTATACAGAATCTTCTCTAAACAAATAAGTTGCTAAGTGAAAAACAAGAGCCCATTTAGTGAGTCGAAGATAGAGATTAAAGAATGTGAAGTTCGCCAGAGAACTTCAATGGCCAAGCCTTAACGAGATGAACGAAGCCATTCTGTTCCCGAAGGACTACAGAGACAAAGCATAGTTACAGCTTACAGCCATCGATTACTAATATTCATTATTCAAGATTATTTCAGTTTCTTCTTCGCCATCCTCACCTCATTAAATTTATCCTACACAAATATTTACTAGAAACTCAAAATGTTCTTCAACTTACTGAAGAGCGATTGGAAACTAGACAAAGCACAACAGAATGCCTGACGAATGCAATTGAAGTTCTCTATAAATTAAAACAAGCCACCGAATGCCATGCAAAGCACAAATGCCTGACGAAGTACTTGCAACATAATCTATTCTCTAAAACAACCTAAAATCCAAATTCCAAATAGCTAGCTATTCATAGACATGTTTTCAGCGAGCTAACCCCCAACACACTCCAGGATCAACCTTGTATTTATCAATTGTTCTCGAAAAACACAACCAGATATTTTTACAAGAAAACAAAAAAAATGGAACTGGAGAAGGATTGTAAAAGGAGAGGGAAAAAAAGTAAAACTTGTATTACCGGAAAAGACGCGGCGCAGTGCTGCGAGGAAGCTTTGGAAGCGTCTGCCGTTATGGAGGATGAATCCGAGTTCACGTAAGTCAACTCGGTCCCGCAGGTGCCAAAGGGATCTGGATCGGAGGGCGGCGAGTGAGCATTCTGAAGGATATCCTCCTCCATGAGAACCGATCCAGCGGAAAGCGAAGATTACGTGAGAATTGAGAGAGAGAGAGAGAGAGAGAGAGAGAGAGAGAGAGAGCTGGAGCCGAGGCAAGAAACCCTCCGGGATGTTGCGAGCAGCAGGGTCGCGAAGAATGAGGGAGGGATGGCTTTTGGGACCAAAAAGGCTCCACATGGCGTCGCTTTTACACGTGTCAGTAGATCATCAGGGTGCCACGTCATCAGGTTGATAATATCTTGGGCTAATGTCAGCCAGATATTTTTGAGAGTTATGGGGGTGGTTGGCCGCTTTCAGGACACAACCACGATATTTTGGGAAGGCTCAGAGCGGGAGAGTGATAACCAAGCGCGGCTTTTGGCGCGTCTAACCCCTGGGCCGGCTCCTACCCTCCCTTCTCTTGCCCGCTCTCCAAATTAGCTTCATCAATCTCTCTGTCTGATCTGCAACTCAATTTAAAAATATTATTTATGTATATTATGAAAATATAGGGCATGTTCGGAATAATGTTTTTAAAAATTAAACGTATCAATAATATTTTTTTGTAAAATAAGATAATCTCCTCAATATATTTACCTCAATTTACATAAAAGTACTTCTCTACCGTGTTTCCAAACGGATACATATACTTTAGTGATTTTATGACTTGAAGGCCTATACCCAGTATAATATGGCTTGGACAACCATCTATATTGCATCTCTTCATTAGATTCAGGTTAGTTTGAAAATACTTTTTAAGAATATTTTTTACGGATTTTGAGATAAAGCTCAGTTTTGGAGAATAAATTTTACGAATTCCGAGATAAAACTTAGGTTTTGAAAAGGTGATTGCGTTTGAGAAGTTTTGACTTTTACGGATTTCAAGACAAAAGTAGATAAGAAAGATGAAAGAGAAAATTTATTAGGAGAAAGTATGTGATTTAACAAAAAAATAGATTTTTCAAAACTTAGGTTTCAAACTGATGTTTTGTATCCAAAATAACTTTTCAAAAAAATATGAGTATTTAAACAAAATCTAGGTTTTGAAACTAAACTCAGATTTTGCTAGGTGAAACTAAACAAACTCTTAATGCATGCTCGAACCTTTTAAAAGGCTGTCAACAATATTTAAATTAACCATCGGTTGGTTGGATTAAGTGGTAAGCAGCTTGTTCTAACTTAAGTAATGTCTCAAGTTCGAGCCTTGTGAATGCAGCAGCCGCCGTTGGGAGACATTTCCCAGGTGCGCGACGCGGGTCGAATCCGGATTAGTCAGGGCGAATCTCCGGAGACCGGGCGGGTAAAAAAACAATATTTAAATCAAGTTCATCTTTAATACGCGTCTTCACTTTTGAAATATTTCCATTAAATTATAAACTTATATAAAAAAAGAACTTAGATTTAATTTGATAATTTAATGTAATGAATATAAGCAAGTGACCTAATTATTTTTTATAAGGCTAATTGTTTAAATCTTTTTCCAGTTTGAAATTATCAAGGTTCTTGTTTGACGGGATAGGGCGCACATCAACAAAAAATTGTTGAACATTTTGTTCATCTGTATGACTATGGTCCTGTTTGGAATGGTCTGACTAATTTTTATAAGCACGTTCAACAGTGCTTTTCCGCAAAACAAGACAATCTCCTCCACATATTTGCCTCGACTTATGTGAATAAGCATTTATAAGTGGCTTATTGCAGTTTGCCAAACGGGCCCTATGATGAACACGGATATAGCATTCGGTCATATGTTTTGGCTTGTCCAATTAAAACTCAACATGTTCAAGATTGTTAATTTTCTTTTTTTAAAGAAAAAGGCTACTCTTTTTTTTTGGTTGTTTTAGTAAGCCTAATCATGTGATCAAAAGTATCCACAATATTTCTTTCTTTTTTTTAAAACCCCTGTTTTAAAAAATACAGGAGTTTATTATTATGTTATATCTTTTTATTTTTATTTATGTATCATTTATTACTTTAAAAGGTATTCCCTTCCATCTTTAATATACCGTTTGGATTAGCGGTGGAAACTACTTTTTCAACGTGTTTTATTTTTTATCAAAAAAATATATGAAATGAATTTTATCTTGATTTGTGTGAACATGATTACCCAACACTCATACAAACATGCCTTTTAATATAAGATATACTCTAATAAAAAATTAAACCTCAAAGTGAAATTCATATTAAGGGTTAAATGTAGCAAATAGCAATTATAAAGCGAAAGTAAATTGTTCACAAAAAATGCGGAACCAACATATTTGGCTACTGAGAAAGGATGGCCAATAAATCAATAACAAGCGAATATAAATATTCCAAATTAAAATATTAAAATTATTTAGAGTCAGGAAAACAGTAGGGTCAGGAAAACATGCTCAGGTTGAGGGCAGGTTCTGCAAAGCCAACCCACCTATTTTTTTGTTTTTAAAAGTTAATTACTAAGTAAATTTTCTGAAATGTTAAATCTTTATAAGCCATACAGCATATAATTGTATATATTTGTTTCAATTTTATTATTATTATTTATGTATAAAAATAAATGTTTTTTTAAAAAATTGAAATTAAAATACATAAAATTTATTAAATATATTATAATTGCTAAATAATATATGAAAATTTATTATAAAGATTTTTTGGAGCCAATTAATTTCACATTAATTATTTTTGTAAATATTTATGCTTATTAAAATTTATATAATATATATTAAAAAATTTTAAAACTTACATAAAAATCCGGGTCCAGGCAAAACAAGCCATTCACGGTGCTTAAGACATGAAAAATCCGACACTAACAGCTTAAGCAAAACTCGCTCCCATTTCATCAGGTTAAAATGTGCCACACGAGCTTCTCATGGGAAACCCGAAAATGACAAAGTAACGGGAATTTAATTAAAGAGAAAGTATTGCGGGCATATTAATAATCTCTTCCATCTGACTCATCATTTATTATCGCTATTACTGTTTCCCCAGAGTGAAAAGGAAGGAAGTTGTGTCAGCACATACTCCATGAGCCTACTGGAAACAGATCCGTCTGATGAAACCTTCTCATCATCACCTTCTGTGTCAAGTTCCCGCCAGAACTTGATGATATGGAGACTTTCTTCCTCCGTTGATCTTTGAATGATAATCCTAGAAGCATATCCCTTCTCCCTCATATGAAGGCATATTTCAGAGGGATTGTTTGCTGTGAGAGTGACCATGTACAACCATCCCTTTTCTGACAAAAGAT
>JANTPZ010003091.1:0-16563 GCA_025593235.1 Vachellia pachyceras
TACTTATTTAGATAATTTAATTAATTTTTGAGAAATAATTATTTCATGATAAATGTAATTTATCATATAATTATTTCATGATAACATGTAATTATTTGAGTAAAAAATTATCAAAATGTGAGTTATAAGAATAAAAGAAATTATAAGTTGATAATAAAAATACATTTATAAGAATAAAAGTGTTGGAATGAAAATAACTAAAAATGATGAATTTAAGTGTGTTTGTATATATAAAGAAAATAAACAAAGTTAATAAAAAGAGAGAAAGAAAAAAAAATGGAGAATGATCACAAATACCTTTTGAATTTCTCAAACCACATTTGGTATCATGAATAAGGTAAAAGATATAATTCCATCAGGCTGCAATTTGGGTTTTGCAAATTGATGTGAAAAGACAAAAAAATGCCCTTAACTATTATCTCTCTTCTGCAAAACGTTTACTTATCTCAGTCTCTCTTCGTTCTCTCCATACCCATATTAACTAAAATCTTCAATAATCTCAAATGTTTGATCCCAATTCATTCATAAAATGTTCAGCAAGATGAGGTTTTGCCTAATACCAGGTTGTCGTTGCCTTTGGCATCGCTCTCCAAAGTTGAGGTGAAAGAGGAAGGTGATGATGATAAAGAAGCTAAGGACAAGGCCAAGTTCTAGAAGCAACCAAAAGGATTTGGTTACAAACCTTTCTTGGATTTCAATAGGGATTACAGGAAACAAACCCCTTGGTTATCTTTTAATGGATGTTGTCAGATTGTTGTCAATTTAAGAAATTAAATTGAAATTTGATACCGATATTAAAGGCTAAACCTACACTTTAGTCAAATATCTAGTATAAAAAATGAATATGCAAATTAAGGAAAAGTGCTCTATTAGATATTAATATTCCACCATTAAATATTGTTTTCTTCTTATTACCAACAAAAGTCTATATTACTTATATTAATAAATTTAACGATGTTAAAATTAAAGGAATGAAAATATACTTTCTAGACTCAAGTAACTGAAAATAGTAAAATACACTTTAAAAGGGATTATTAATCCTCAGCCCTTATAACTTCAACTTATTTTAAATCAGGTTCTTAGAGTTTTTTTATTAGGTCCTTATAGTTATATATAATTTTTAATTAGAATTCTTTACTCTATAAATAATACATTGTTGTAATAATCCTATGTTATTATCATTTTTAAAATTTTATTTAAACATATAATTTATTTTGGAATTTTAATTTTTATAATTATAAATTAATTATAATAATATTTTCTAAAAACAGAATATAATGATATCAAATTTATAGTCAATTAAAATTAATTATTCTTATAAATAAAAGGCACAACATGACCTTGACCCCCGAAATCAAAAACGAGAATAGCCCAAAGAGATATTCACGGAAGTGTACGTCTAATGAACAAAATAGGGCCAAATATATTATGGGTATCCAGAATACAAAAGCCCAGATAAGATAATAAAACCCAATTTGATAAGGCCCAATACAAAAAACGAAATAAAGAAGAGGCCCAACAAGACTTTGATCAGATAATTGAAAATAAAAACAAAGAATAGCCCAAAGAGGGATAATTTCGGAATATGCCAAATATATTATGGGTGTACAGAAAACATAAGCCGAGATCGGATAGATAAAACCCAAATCAATGTGTCCCAATATAAAAACAGGAATTAAAGAAAAGGCCCAACAAGACCTTGACTCAAAACAGAAATTAAACGCGACAAAAGCCACCGAGGCCCAAATTTTACCAACGAAGGACCAATTATATTATGGTTGCCCAGAATATATAAGCCCAGTTTGGATAAATGCATTCCGAATACAACGGCCCAATATAAGCAACAGGGAGATAAAGTGAAGGCCTAAAATAACTTGACCCAAACATCAAAAATTAAATTAAATAGGCCCGAGATATTTACGGAGGCCTAAAAGAATATGGGAGCCAAGAATGCATAAGCCCAGTTTGGATAATTAAAACCCAAATATCAAGCCCAAATAAAAAATGCAAATTACCCCAAAACCGTGACCCAAAACCAGAAACCTCAAAGCCAGATCAGCCCATATGTCCCATAGACCCAAAAATATGATATGCCTCCATTTAAAAGGTGGAGAATACATAAGCCCAGTTTGTGGAAATGACATGCAAGTCCAAAAGGCCCAAGACAAAAATATAAACTAAAAGGCAGAAATACGTCGACCCACATACTTGAAAATTCAAAACAAGGATGGCCCATAGAGATATTCATGGACTGCCCAATGAATTAACGATATTGGCATAAAAATATGATGGGCTTCTTTGAACTAGCTTAATGCATAAACCCAGTTTGGAGAAATAAAAACCGAGTCCAGATGACCCAATATAAAAATCTGGAATTAAATAGCCCACATAGACATGCAAGGAGTACACATTTTTTTTTGATATAAACCATCCGCTATCCTAGAGTATCCTGGGTCCATTACCCGCCTCAGACTAATCCGACCCCCGCGATGAGACCTTACGGTGGTAGCGAGGTACCGATGGGACAACCTCTTTGAGGTTGCGTTAATTATCGCGTCTGTCACTCCCCAGCATTCGAACCCTCAGCCTGAGGATGCTGGTAGTAGCCCTTACCAGTAGTCCTTACCAACTCTACCAAGCGATTGGTGGCTCAATATATCTTATTTTTTGATACACAGCTCAATATAACTTGTAAAACAATCGTTTAGATGTTTACGAATTGCCCAATTATTGAAGTAGGCCCAAGAAAATTTCCTCATTTCGATACCAAGATCAGGCCACATTACAGTAGGCCCAATTGGGAAATAAGTAATAGACACTAACCCGTGACTCGTGATAAAGACTATTGGGCCTATTATGACAAAATGCCCAATATCTTATTAATCCTCCCGGGCAAACTTTTAAACGGCACGTCGTTTCCGAAGAACGTGTTGGTGAAGTGTAACTGTAAACTGGTAACTGCAGCAGACCATCCATATTGAGCATCCACCCTTAATATAAAATTCAATTAACTAATTGAAAGATATGTAAATGGTATAATTAAGTAATCTATTTAGTTTTCTAATATTTTCAAATTTATCAATCGAATTTTATACAAGGAAGATGCTACAATACAGCATCAATAAGAAATCATCCCTTGAATTTATAATTCACCAGATCATCAACATCTTTAATTGACGGTATGCAATAATATATAAGAACATATACATAAAGGAGCGCGTGTGTGTGTGTGTATTATCCGCAGCAGCAGCAACAGGCACCCTCCAAGCAGTACTCGCAACTCTCAAAGCAGCAAAAGCAGCAGCACAGTGCGAACAAGCTGAAATCAAACCAAATCAAACTTATTGCACATCACACTCACACACACGCACGCACAGAGTAAATTAAGAGACTAATTAATTATATAGACAAGTGCAGAGATTGGACCAAGCATAGAGACAGCCTTTCTCTTCACGACGCCTTCGAACGTGATCACCGTACGACATTTCCTGCCTTGCTGGGGCTGCTCCCTCCATTCCTTCTTCTTCTTCTTCTTCTTCTTCTTCTTCTTCTTCTTCTTCTTCTTCTTCTTCTTCTTCACCCCTTAACACCAATTCTCTCACGACACATATCATCATATCATATTTATACTCAAATGTATACACACACAATAAAGTCAAGTAAAGCATTAATTATGGTAGCTACATGACGAGTGGACATAAGTTGTATGTCTTCATCTGTGATGACGGGAATGACCCTTTTGTGTGTATACATATGGCTTTCCCCACCAAGACATACTCCAGCTCAAGTCCACATGTGCCTTATAGCAACTTAACACACACCCGCGATAGGGTCTGACTGGTGGGAATATGTCTTATTCAGTAATCACTAGACCACACACACGACCAACCCTTCGCCAGTTCATTTCAATATTCAACTCGATTTGGTTTGAAAGTGTACTCTAGTTTCTATTATAAGCCACACATTTAAGCTTTCGCCTTCCTGGGGTGTGTGTACATAGGTGAAAATCATCTTTCAATATAGTACAAGTAGAAGAGATGAAGAAGAAAGTTGTGCACCATATCTTTAAGGAGTATGTAACACTTTTTTTTTAGGCTTAATTCACCTCAACTTATTTCTACATTATAGAATGCTAGGGCTAAGTGTTGAATTTTTTATAAGATACAATAAAAAATCTTGAGTATGGATTGCACTTCCAACACTTAAGCAAGGACAACAATGATTTTTACAAAATTATAATTTGACTTTATCTTTGTACGCACTTAAAAAAAGAGGCAGTGAGTTTAATATTGTTGTTTGTTATAATATGCCTCCAAATGGATTAATGTTGAGGGTATTTATAGAGTAAGAAGATATGTCTCAAAGTGGTATATCTTGAAGCAACACATCTTCAATAAATTGATTCATGAATCAACGTAATTAAATAAATAAATGATCAAATAGTTATTTGAAAATAACTTCTCATGAAGATCTACACATCTATGATATGTAGGGGTTTATTAAAAACAACACAACCTTTCACTAAATGAAATATGGCTATATAACATTTCATGTGTCTTTAGGAACAAAAAACACGTGACCTTGGTAACTTTCAATGTTATAACCACATACGCAATCTTTTATATAAATTCCTTAATTACTTTTGAAAATTACATCTTTCATTTTAAAACATTCCAACAACATAAAATAATTAAATTAATTTATTAGAACAAAAAAGTTAGTTGTATTATTGAAGTTGTCAGGATATTGTTCCCATTTTTATATGTACACCGAATAAATAGCATAAATTTAAGAAATATATACTTTATATCCCCCCCCCCAATCAAAAATAGAGAATGAGGATATATTTGGAACAAAACAATTACCGTTACATAGATTCTTGCAAAGTGACTTACATT
Source organism: Vachellia pachyceras (assembly GCA_025593235.1). Taxonomy (NCBI): domain Eukaryota; kingdom Viridiplantae; phylum Streptophyta; class Magnoliopsida; order Fabales; family Fabaceae; genus Vachellia; species Vachellia pachyceras. Next base: position 4,899 of record JANTPZ010003091.1, read on the forward strand.
TAAAACCACATAATTCTTCTAGAAGTGACTTGTATTATGAACTTGAGGGAATACTTAACAAGAATTGAGAAACATAGTTTATATTATTGAAAATGTTAAACATTATTAGTAAGATTAGTGAACTCGGACCGGACCGACTGAATCAACATAAAACTCAACGAATTGGGCATCAAGACAGTTTGGGTGAGTCCTTAACTCAGGATCATGATGACAAATTAATCAAGTATAATTGATAAAGTAATCCAAGAGTATCAAGTGTATTACTTCACTATTTAATTAAATTAAATGAATGTATTTAAATTATATATGATAAATGTCTTAGGTGATTAAATCTACTAACCTTCCTTATCCGCATTTAGAATTGAATTCCTCATTTACCTAAATACAAGGACAAGCAAGACACCTTACTTGTCAACACTCTAACCTTTCAATCTCATCTAGAACCTAGAATTAATTGATTAATTAGAAATAATTTAGTGTTTAGCTCATACTATATATTATATCCTCCATACCACCAATTAATTTTTAGAAACTTAGAGAACTAATTGATTTCAAGAGAATAAGATAATTACACCAATTGAATAACAAAAGGAAGTGCTAAAAGTATTAAATTTAAAGAGTACAAATCTGATATAAGTTTGACAATCCAAAATGCACTAGAATCTAGATACAATCCTCAACGATACATAAAAATCACAGTTCAACACATTAGGAATTGAAATATAAACAAATGGTGAGTAGAAAAAAAAAATGAAATTAAGAACTTGGAACTCCCCTTATTAGCTCAAGGACTTCAACTGGCTTCATCATTACCATTGGACAAAAGATTTAGCCACTCATAGTTGGGAAATCGACTCCACCAAATAGCTGAACTTTCATGGCCATCTGGACATTGAAGAATGTAGAAGAGTGATCAGCCAGGAGAAAAGGACGACGCGAACAGAATATGGACAAATTCAGGTCCTTCTCTAACATTTCTGAAATTCGGATCTGCATTAGTTCTGGTACCTCGATGACATTTCGAAAATTCGGGTCCTTCTCTACTATTAATTTTGGTCCTGAAATGCATTTTTTCTTGAATTTATCTTTTAGTTTCAATTTTTTTCCAAGGATACCTATAATGAAAATTGACATTGAGTAGCATCAAAAGTCCTTAAAATCAATCATTTAATAAAATGATAAAAGTGTGATCATTTTACCCTTAATTAACTCTAATTTTCTGTAATTGTCTTTAATAATAATTAATGAAATTAAACTCAATAAAAGTTTAAAAATGGCACTAAAATCTCTTAAAATACTACAAATTGATTTGATAAAATATGATTAGATCAAGCTCCAATGACTAGTAACGGGCAAGGAGGTAAAGAACTTTTCTTTAAAAAATCTAATACACGATTTCAAAATTCCAAATTAGTATAGGGGTTTGATATGAATTTTACTTAATGAAGGCTCTGATTTGTCTTTTACCTATTTAAATGCATTTTTATGGGATTTTCCCCCGTAATTTTATCATAAATCCGATGGAAACAAAAACCCAAATGGTAAATTGAGAAAACGCACGTTCCTTTATTTATGGAAAGGTACAATTAATCAGTTCCACAAACACACGACAGAGTAACTATTTAAACATGCATGATCATGATAATCTCTCCTCAACCGCTAACACAGACAGAACACAATATAGATCCACAATCCAAGTTTACAATAACCGATCGATCGAACTTTTCCAAATCCATAATTATTAAGCTGTCTAAAAACCTAATAATGAACACACACGGTCTTGTCATTAAGGTAATCTTGCATCTCCTTCACCCACAAGTCCCCAAACTCACAATCCTTATAATCCTCAAACCAAGGACCCCCAAGTGTGTAATGAACAGCTTTTGGATAACTGTTCTTCAGATCACTTTCGTCTACCTTATTATGTCCCACCAGAAAGTTCCACACGAATGGCACACTCCCAATCTCATCGTCCTCAAGCCACTGAAACCTATGGAGATAAGAGCCCGTTTGTCTATTCACCAAATCTGGACTCAAAACCTTGTTCTTCGGATGTCCACAGTTGTACAGAACCATGGAGGACCAGTTCTTCCTCGGATACACCGTCTGAACAGCGCCGTCCATCTTGGTGGCCGTCGTGGGAGTGTAGTCGTGATGGACACACATGATGGCGTACTTGTCGTCGACGAGGTCGAGGAGGTATTTGATGTCGGAGAGGAAAAGGAAATCGCAGTCGATGAAGAGAGCCCAGCCATGGAAATTGGCTAAGTGTGGGGTTAAGAAGCGAGAGAAAGAGAACTCAGTGCTCTCGAGCTTGCCTCGTTCGCGGCAGTAGAGGCCTTGTTGTCTCAGATCGGAGAGCTTGAGGGGCGTGATGTGCACGGGGATGGAGGAGCGTTTCAGGATGGAGTAGCGACATACCTCGTACGCTATGTCTTCGCGTGAGTCGTATCCTATGAAGATCCTGAAGGGTTCTTCAGCTTCAGTAATACTACTGCTCTTGTTGTTGTTCATGTTGAATCAGAATTTTATGCACCTGCAAATATATGAGAATGCCAAACTCAATATATCATCACTTCAAACCAAATCAAAGCGAAACTGTCACTTAATTACATATCAAACACAGAATGATGAATAAAATGTACTAAAACTCAGCTTGTTTGTGAGAGAGGTATGTTTGTAAGAATCGTACAAGAGAGATAATGGTTCGTGAAGGTAACACAGAGAGATAATGGTACACATTATTCTGCGAGACACAGTGTTACATCCCCTTCTACATATAAGAATATATGATTTTGATCAAAAAAATAATTTTTCTCTATAATGATTAATTCTTATTGATTATACATATTAAGGATGTTTAATTTCCATCACAGGGTGGTTATGATGCACATAAGTAAAAAATTATTCTAAACATACCAAAACACATTCATTATGAATAAATTAAGCAATGTTTTAAATATTCATAAATTAATTACATAGCTGTACTTGCATTTAAAACAAGTATGCCGGGAGCTAATATATATCCATCAACATGCAGCATTAATTGTAAACAAGACATATATCAAACCAGTTTGTTTTCAAGGTTGACAGAATTAAAAATGAGTGTACAAGGTTCACAGAATAAAAATGAGTGTACAAAATTAAAGAACAGAGATCAAAAGAGGGTAGAACTGAAGGGAAGGAGATGCCTTAATTACCAGAGAATAATGAAGAAAAAACTAATAAGGAGGAGGAGGAGGAGGAGGAGGAGGAGGAGGATGTGAATATCAAATGAAATGGAAAGAAAGCGATTATTTATATATGTTATGTTTGGTATGGTGGAATTGAAAATGTAATTCATTTCCTATGTTTGGTATGGTGGAATTGGGGGGTGGAATTGGAAATGAAAATGGAATTCAAAATGGGTAGAAATGAATTCCATGATGTAACCCATGGAATTGTATTCAATTTCATGGAATTGATTTTTTGACCCCTCATTTTTTTCTATATTTATATCCATTTCCATCCTCATTTTCATTTCCATTTCTATCTTTATCTTCATTTCCATTTCCACCAAAATCAATTCCGACGTACCAAACCAGCCATATGGAAGGAAATAATAGAACTGTGAAGAAATTGTAAGGAATGATAGTCGTCCACATATTTAAGATTTCCTGCCTGAAAGTGACAAGGCAGCGTAATATTACTGGGTCCCCCAGGAATCATGCTATTTTTGGCACGAGCTTATAAAGGAATCATGTAAGATGAATTATTAGATAAAATGAGTTAAAATTATATAATTTTTTTAAATATACCCTTATTTATAAAAAAAAATGGCAAGTGACAAAGGTGGAGAAAAAAAATTGAGAGAAACGTGTAATTAATTAAAGGTAAAAATGAAAAAAAATACATTAAATTTTTAAATAAAGTAAAATTGTTGTTTATATACATAATCAAATACGTAAAAAATATTAATTGTTGCTTATAAAATAGGTGCAGATGGAGTAAGTAATTAATTAATCCGGTAGGGGCTATGAACAATAGGGTATAGCAATATATATTTTTTAATATGATTGTTTGATTAAGTAATTTTCGAACATTGTTAGACTCAATTAACAATATACATTTATACAGATTAAAACTCGAGAGCAAGTGTATAATGTAAAACAAAATCAATGAAAAAAGACTTTGATAAGGGAAAACACGTTTTGGGTGATAATTAGGAGGGCCATGTTATTCACGATTTCTCAGGGCAGTTATCAGTCATTATCAATATGAGAAGGGGGATTAATGTAAATCATTTCTTCTTGTGAATTACCTATATTCATGAAACTTTTTATAGAATAATTTGGTCTGTATAAAAATAAAGTCCTTAATTTGGTCTGTATAGAATAATTATATTCTGTTCAGATTAACTTTTCGAGAATAACTTCTATTTCGATTCAGGCAAAAATGATTTTAGAGAATTGATTTTGAGTTAAATAGATTTTATAGAAAAAGTGATTTTAAAAAAAATGAAAGTGTTTATATGATTATTATCAGAATACCTTTTTAGTGTGGAATTACTAAAAAGGGTATAGACTAATGTAATAATTATATTGAGATAAAATCTAATTCCAATTAGGTGTCCCATACGCGTTTTATTCATTGCACATGGAGCCCATGAATTAATTACGGGAAGTGAAAAGAAAGTGGGGAAGGGTCATCACCATCCTCCTGATATTGTACTTGCTGAATTAATTATACAACTAATCGTTCATTATCCTCACCGATATGCAACTACTTTTTTAATCCAAAATGCATGGATACTTCAACGTTTGATAACTCTTTTCAAAATAAATTCCGCGTAAAAAAATCATTTTTAACAGAATGCATTATGACAAAATACATTATTATGAATCCAACGTTTATCCAAACATAAATGCATTATGTTAACATGCATTATGGATAAAAATCATTTTTCAAAATGGATTCTAACCAATTACGATTATAGTTTTTCAAACGGACACATGATCAGAATCTCTCCCTCCCATTCTCCCTCACCCCTATACCATACCAACCACTCTTTCATTCGTGTTTCTTCCTTGCTGGAATTCAGTTGTGCAAAGTAAATATACAGGAAGACAAGAAGGTGAACGTGAACTAAGGTTGGCTTGCCATCCAGGTGCGTTTGGCAGACGAAGATGGCACCCCTCAGAGATTCCTCATCCCTATTTCTTATCTCCATCATCCTCTTGTCGTCTGCCTTCTCGACAAGGCTCACAAGGTTTACGGCTATCACGCCAATGGCCACCTCCGGCTTCCCTACTCCCTCGACGACATCCTCCATTTCTTATGCATAGTCGAGAAAGAGTCGAACCACCACCACCACAACCACTCCCATCATCATCACCACACCCACCACCACCTCCCTCATGCTTTGTCTTTCCACACTTGTTGAGTCAAATGCAGGAACTTTCTCTTCGAAGTTAAGGAGAAACTCGCTGGCGTGTGTGCTCTATGAACAGAAGATGATCGACAGCGACGACAGAGGGCTAGATTCAGAGGAGGTTGTGCGGCTGACATTTCGGAATGGGGGAGAAGAAGATGAGAGGACAGTGAAAAATTATAAACAAGATTGATTGATGAAAAGAATGGCTTTGAGACAGCCTCTGTATTGCTATTATTTATAAAGCATGGTTACACAGCACGACTACAAGACGGTTAGCAATCAGATCCACATAAATGGGATCGTGGATAACGCAAGGATAACGGTTCCTAATAATTTGGGTGTTGGTTACAGATATGAGGAATCAGTCAAACAGTTATTCAGATGACTTGGGCCTACGTAGCAGGCATGGACTGCAAGCTTCTGAATGTTTTAACTCCCCCCATCAAACTTGGGCCGGGTGAACTCACTAGCCCGAGTTTGCTGCAAAAGATCCGAAGCTTGGAGTGGGATATTGCCTTAGTGAACAGATCAGCCACCTGGTCAGATGAAGGAATGTATCGCACGACTAGCTTCCGCTCCAGCACTCGATCCCTAATATAATGGACATGGAGCTCGATGTGCTTCGTTCTTGCATGGAAAACATGATTTGAGGCCAGCGCAGCGGCACTTACATTATCGCACCAAGCAATCGGTGGCTGGCGGAGGAATAATCTGATTTCGGTCATTAGGGTTTGGACCCATGCGAGTTCCATTGAGAGGTTTGCCAGAGCTCGATATTCAGATTCAGCACTTGAGAGAGAGATGACCGGCTGTTTCTTAGCTGACCAAGAGATCAAGGTAACTCCTAAGTACAAACAATATCCTCCAATCGATCGGCAGTCGTCAGGACATACAGCCCAGTCAGCGTTGGAGAATCCTTGGAGCGTGAGGCGTGTGTCTGGCTTGATGTGAAGGGCTAAATTCATGGTGCCACGAAGATACCGAAAGATTCTCTTGACCGCCTTCCAGTGTACATCGGTCGGTGATGCGAGAAACTGACTGAGTTTATTCACGACAAACATAATATCTAGCCGTGTGTTCACCAGGTATTGTAACCCTCCAATAGCTTGTCTGAACAATGTTGGATTATTCATTGGAACCCCATCATGCTTTGAGTAGTGATTGTTAACTATCATAGGTGTAGGTACTGGCTTTGACACACTCATACCGAATTTGTCCAATAATGTAGAAATATACCTTTCATGTTTTAGATAGAGTCCAGTGTTGTCCCTGAATGCTTCGATCCCTAAAAATTTGTGTAGCGTGCCAAAGTCTTTCAAGGCAAAATGGGAATTGAGCTGTTGAATGAACAGTTCCAGGGCCTTATTTGAGCTTCCAGTTATGATGATGTCATCTACATAGATGAGCACAAACAGAACAGATCTCTTGTTCTTCATAAAGAATAGGGAAGTTTCACACTTTGAATTCTGAAAACCCTAACGAAACATAGTAGTCTTTAATTTATCGAACCATGCCCTTGGTGCTTGTCGTAGGCCGTATAGTGCTTTCTTTAGAAGGCATACATGGTTTGGGAATTTTGGAGAGACAAAACCTTCTGGTTGCTTAAGAAAAACCTGTTCTTGTAGTTCTCCATTTAAGAAGGCATTGTTCACATATACTTGCCTGATCTGCTACTGCTAGAGTTAGAATTAACCTCAGAGTGGCTGTTTTTAGTACAGTGCTGAAGGTCTCATCAAAGTCTACCCCTGGGCTCTGTTGGAACCCTTTTGCCACTAGTAAAATATTTTTATCAGTTGTTGGCTTCAGTTTGAACACCCATTTGCTATCCACCACTTTCTGTCCTGTCACCTTAGGAACAAGTATCCAGGTCTGGTTTCTGATCAAGGCATTATACTCGTCTACCATAGCCTTCTTCCAGGAAGCAGTGCTAAGTGCATCTTTTACGCTGTAAGGTTCTGTTAGAGAGGTGACATCGGTTGAAATACGGCCTATATAGGGTGTCTTAGGTTTGTGTATGCCTGCTTTACTTCTTGTCACCATGGGATGTGGTTGTATGCTTGCTGGGATATTATCTCTTGGTTGAATAGGTCTAGGTTCTGAAACTGGTTCTGTTGGTAATTGTGGTTAAGCAATATGCTGCTGTTTGGATGTGTGTGATCAGGGTTTGGTGGCGATGAAACAGGTTCAACAGCATGGGATATATCCTGGTTTGGTGATGTGGTTGTGATGTGTGGCCGGTTTAGGTGTGAGATATGATTGGAGGAGGATAAGGATTCAAAAAGGGTGGTGGGAGATGCACAGTTGTCTCATCAGGTAATTTCTTTTTGTCAATAAAACCAGTGGAGAAAGGAAATTCTTCTTCATTGAATATCACATGTCTGGATATATATATTCTGCCTGCTGAATTTAGGCATTTATAACCCTTGTGTGAGTTGCTATAGCCAATAAAGACACACTTAGTTGACCTGAACTGTAATTTGTGGTCATTGTAAGGTCTTAAACAGGGATAGCATGCTGCACCAAAGACTTTTCAGGTTATTATAATCTGGTATTTTTCCAAACAAACGAAAATAAGGAATGTCACCTTTGAGAGCATTTGTAGGCAGCTTGTTTATCAATTCTATGGCAGTGTGGAATGCTTCCCATCAATAAAAAAGGGGCATCTTTGCTTCTGCTAGGAGAGTGAGACCTGTCTCGACTATGTGTCTGTGTTTTCTTTCGGCCCTTTCATTTTGTTGGGAGGTGTAAGGGCATGAGTGTCTGAAATGGATACCCGCGTTACTCAAGACTTGTGAGAAACTTCGATATTCTCCTCCCCAGTCACTTTGAACTGTTTTGATTCTTGTGTCGAATTGGTTTTCTACCAGTCTTTTGTAGTTTAAGAATGTAGACAAGGCTTCATCTTTTGTTTTCAAAGGATAAACCCATGAGTAGCGACTGTAGTCATCTAAAAACAAAATATAGTAGCGAAAACCATTCAAGGAATTAAGTGGGGCTGGTCCCCAAAGGTCTATATGTATCAATTCTAGTGGCTTAGCGGCATGAGAACTTGATAGTTTGAAAGGAAGAGAATGTGATTTGCCAAATTTGCATGCTTCACAAAACAGCGAAGTTTTATTATTGGAAACTTTCAAATTACAATTGCTAACTAACAAATTCAACATTCTATCAATTGGATGACCAAGTCTGCGATGCCAAAGAGATTTGCTGGTACAGTCTGTATTTCTGTTATGACACACAGTTTCAGTTGCTTGACAGGCAAAGATTGCAGCTTTTGGAGGAGAATGATTACTGCTGACTCGAAACATGCCATCGTCACTTGGATTTCCCGTGAGTATTGTCTCCCCTGTTTCCTGATCCTTCACAAACACACCCTTTCTGTTAAAAGTCACATCAGCCTTGTTATCAACAACCACTTTGAACAAACTTAATAAATTTTTCTTAATTTCTGGTGCAAACAAAACGTTTCTGAGTTTGACCCTTTTATTGGGAACATTTTGAATTGATGAGTTTCCAACTTTCAGAACTCCAAGTTTATAGCCATCACCAACAGTAATTTTTATCTTACCATTTGTGTCGGATGCATTTTCTAGTTTACTGATATCATTAGTAACATGACTAGTTGCTTCGCTGTCTAGGTACCATGCATCATCTGCAACAGTTTCTGGCGTTGCCCAGTAAGCATGGTCAAAGTCTGAGGTTTCAGAACAGTTGAAATTTTTCTTGCCTACTGAGTATCCTTTTCTGGAAGAAAGAACAAAAGAACGATCGAATCTGTAAAAACACATCTTGAAGGTATGCCCGAATTTCTTGCAGAGTTGGCACTGAGGTCTCTCCACATCATCACTTTTAGAGTGTTGGAAACGGTTTGATCGACCCCAGTTGCCTCTGCCACGTCTCCCTCTTGACCTGCCCCCACGCGAACTGCCTCTAGAGTAAGTGCCTACATTGGAACGGGCCATATTCACAAGGTTATTGTTCACAGAAAGATTTGCCAACTGACTTAGCTGTTCAAGACGTGACTGAAAAGTGTAGAGGGTGGTTTGTAAGTCAATCCAGCTGAGAGTATCGGCTTGGTTGGATAGTTGAACCACCACAGCGTTGTATTCACCATCAAGGCCAGCTAAGGCTTGAATGATCAAATCAGCCAAGGGAATTGGGCTACCGGCAAGGGTAAGTTGATCAGTAACACTTTTCAATTTAGTAAGATATTCTGTCATCTTCATCTCTCCTTTTCTTGTGCGCTGCAGTTCTGAGCGTAGCATAAGGAGACGAGAGCGGTTTTGAGCTCTAGTCAGTTGTTTAGCGGCAGTCCACAAGCCTACAGATGTGGATACATTTGTCATCTCAGAGGATACGTCAAGTGTCATTGTGTTTAGGAGCCAGCCGAAGAGCAACTGATCAGTGGATTGCCAATCTTCAAAGTCTGGGTTGAGTTTTGTTTGGTCTTTTTCTGAGATAAATTGTGATGGGCATGGTTTGGTACCATTGATGAAACCTTCAAGCTTGTATCCTTTAATTATAGGAAGGACATGAGTAAGCCACATGGAGTAGTTGGTTCTGTCCAACTTGACAGAACAAAAAAGGGTGGGAAAATTGTTTTTGTCAGAGGCTTTGGGCAATAGAGAATTTGTAGAGGTGCTAATTTGGGTACTGTCTGGAGTTGTCATGGCATTCAGCCTTTGCTTGCTCTGATACCAAGTGAAAAATTATAAACAAGATTGATTGATGAAAAGAATGGCTTTGAGACAGCCTCTGTATTGCTATTATTTATAGAGCATAGTTACACAGCACGATTACAAGATGATTAGCAATCAGATCCACATAAATGGGATCGTGGGTATATAACGCAAGGATAACGGTTCCTAATAATTTGGGTGTTGGTTACAGATATGAGGAATCAGTCAAATAGTTATTCATATGGCTTGGGCCTACGTAGCAGGCCTGGATTGCAAGCTTCTGAATGTTTTAACTAGGAGACGTTAGGGTATTTTCGGTGTCATTGAAAAAACCCACAACCACTAGCAAAGCTGCAGGATAAAAGGCTCGATCTGTACAGATTTTCCAAAACCATGATGTGGGGCTTATGCTTTTACTTTCAAAAGTGATTTTACACAATTGGTGGGTGTTTGGCAACACTTTTTTAAACCATGATTTTGGACTCAGAAGCGCTTTTGGATGCATCGACAGGCACTATATCTTTAAATGAAAATGTCGATAACTTTATCTTTAATTAACTCTAATTTCATGTAATTTCCTTTAATATAATTAATGCAATTAAACTCAATAAAATTCTAAAAAAACTCAAAAAAGCACTAAAATAACCTAAAATACTACAAATTGACTTGGTAAAATATTATTATATCATTAAGGGTCAAATAATCTACCTTAAAGGGGTAGATCTATTTCTTATAAACAATTTTTAGTGATCAATAAAATTATTCTTGATTTGCTTAACAGGTAGATGTATAGATTAAATTCTTGTTGCTAAAATATTATTAGAAATTTTCATATGCAAAAGCAAAGTTCTGAATGACTAAAGTGGCACATGAAATTGAAATCACGGTTGATTGTAATTTCAGAAAAATTAGCTAAACAATATCAACGAGTTTCGTAGTTATCTTTTCAAACTTAAATGTAGCAGCTTTTACCGTTAAGTCAAACAGACAATTCATCCAATTGTTGCCAATGTAAAAAGCAAATTGCATACACAATCTATTTATATAATAAGACATTAAAGGTAGGTTCACAACTATGGACTAATTAACAATAAAATTAATTATTTATAAAGATCTCCATCTTCTGATTTTATTTTCAAGGACTTTGGTCATTTTCAGGGGAAAAAGGTGCGGTACTTGAAATACACTTCAACTCAAGTAAAATAGTCATGTAGGGAAATTCTCAAATTCAACATTTCTATGCGACTCAATTTAAGATATCTCTTGGATTCAACAAAGTAACTGTTATATCATATTCTTCTCCAAAAAAAAAAAACATACAATAGGATACAGAAAATTTAGAAAATGTGACTTCTAAATTTGGCATCCAATTTCAAGATGCCTTATCATTTTTTTTAAAAAAGATGCCACTTGATTTTAAAGATGCATCATTATTTCAACAACGAACCTGTACGTTTAACCCAAAATCATTCATGGGTGAAAGTAAGAGGTGCAATACAACTTCCAAGTCTTGCACTGAATTTCAGGATGTTTCGAAGAATCATTACTAAGGGCATGTTTGGAAGTTTTGTTT
>JANTPZ010003092.1:0-15045 GCA_025593235.1 Vachellia pachyceras
TAAAGGAAGTTAGAATGCAGAAACGCCAAACGTGGCCTTAAGATGCTACTCAAGCCCACGTTTTCCAGCTCACGACGCAGCAGTTCCAGCACGCAGACGACGCTCTCCTTCTCGCCACAGCTGACGCAAAAGTTCCAAGTCCAGCGTTCTCTGTTTCTCACGCCCCCAGCTCGAGCTCTCCTCTCAGCTTCTGGTGTCGCGATTTCTCGGGTTTGTGCTGATATCCGCCGCAAAAACTGTTCTCGCGTTCTCTCAGCTTCGTGACAGGTCCAACGCCAGTACCCTCAAGCAGTGGCGGAGTCAGGACCCTAGACCAGTGAGGGTAATTTTTTATTTTCAAACAAAGGATAACAAATTTACAAGTATAAATAATTTAAGTGGGTTCAAATCTTAAAAATCAGTGGGTGCAAAATAAAAATCTCTCAAGTATTTATACATACACCCAAAAATTAAGTGGGGGCAATTACCCACACTCAAGATAGAGTGGCTCCGCCACTGCCCTCAAGCAGGTGTGTGCGCGTGGCAATTGCCTCCCTGGATGGTGTGTCCGCCTTTTTTTTTTAATGGAGGATTAGGTGGCGGCTAAAAATGTCAAAGTGAGTGGAAGACCGAGTGGATGAATGAAAGATGGTTTTTCTGGGGTGTGTGAATAAATAAAATGTGTGGCCCAATAATGGATAATGCTCCCGGAGGTGGCCTGCCTTTTGTATTGGATGATCCAATAATAATGTGTCTGTTTGGGAAGCCATTTTCCCCAACGGACACGCTTATCAATATAAAAATCATCTCAAAATTCGTAAAAACTATATTGAAATCCATAAAAACCATCTTGAAATCCGTAAAACCATCTCGAAATCCACAAAATGCCTCGAAATCTGTAAACTCCATTCTTTTAACGTGTTTCCCAAACACACACAATAACGTGGCCCAAAATGAAGCTTAGTCCCTTGAGTTTTTTTTATATTTTAAAATATCTTGCACATAAATCCAAATGCAATGTAATACTGTGTAATTAAGATGATAAGCATTAAGGGAATTTTAAAGAATGATAGAAAAAATCTTAGATTAGCAATTGATTCATATAATCACTTCTTAATAAAATTAATATCTAATTAACACATTTTAAGCTCAAATAAAATATTAAGTAATCAATATTAGGTACACTTATTACATATAAAATAAAAATATATTAAATTTGAACGTTGGTCGCAGACCCTTAATGAGACTAACAATGAACAAAATAGGTTCCTAACTAACGAACCAAGAACCTCGAGAGGGGTCTGAATTAGGTCGAAAGCACGATTCAGAATCTATGGAAAATATCTGTCCTGAATCCTTTTTGGCGTAGAATGAAAAGAGATAGATCAGTGAGGGTCCATTAATAGTATCTTCTATATTGCCAATACCAAGCGAGCGGCTCGGAAACTGTACTGTGGTATATTTCAACAGCTAATTGAGATGGTATTTGTTCAGGGCTTCATTCACAGCAGCCAGCCCCGTTCGGACGAACGTCGACGAACATGGAAGGGAGGGTAAAATGGGTATTTTGGTAATTCATTCATGGACTTAAATTTTTAAAATTATATGATTTATCTGTCAGATTTTAAATTTAATCTTGATCTCAAAATTTTTTAAAATTAAAAATAAATAAATAAAAGTGCCCCCGCCCCCACGCGAACGGCAGTCAGAGAAGTCGAAGTCTCGGCCGAAGATTGAAAAGAAAAGCGGGCAGCGCCTAAGATCTGAAGGGACAGTAGAGAAGGCAGAGTCGGAAAGTTGAAACCTTTCTGTTCATTCTGGTGTCGGCATCTCTCTCTCCTGGGATTTGAGTGGAAGGGATAGAAAAGAAGAGAGGAAAGAAGCGCATAGAAATTGAAGATGGCAGTGGGGAAGGAAGAGGTAGAGATTTTTAAAGCTCGCTCGGACAAGAGGGATTACCGAAGGATTGTTCTCCGGAACTCGCTTCAAGTACTTCTCGTCAGCGATCCCGATACTGATAAGGTTGAAAGTTGAATTATCTCCCGACGCTGTTATCTGTTTTTGAATTCAAGTTTCTTATATTAGTTTATGTTATTTTTCCAGTGTGCTGCTTCCATGGACGTTGGTGTTGGCTCCTTCAGTGATCCAGACGGTCTTGAAGGCCTTGCCCATTTCCTCGGTAAAGTTATCCTTTTCGAGGTGGTCAGCGTGTCTGGTTTACAGTGATATACTTCGAACGACTTCAATAGCTGTATTTATTATATATTTCTGTCCATTTCCTTGGCTACCACTTCGATGGCTTTTCAGTTTGTGGCATTGGTCAATAATCGATATTATTGAAGAATGGTGTGTTCCAATATACTTTATAATTACTTTCTACTTGAATAGCTAATAATTGGCTTTGATTCCGGACAGCTATTGTCAAGCTATCTTTAACAATAGATGACTTACCAGTTACCACCCAAGCTGTTAGACTGGAAACAAGGAGAACGATAGACCTGAACTGGTCATTTATATTTTAGCTTGTTACTCACCCTAACCGGCGCTTTATATTAGGATGGGATTGAAATGTTACTTATTTGGAAAATTATAACCTGATGATCAGTTTATTTTTTGTTGCTGACAGAGCACATGCTGTTTTATGCCAGTGAAAAATACCCAGAAGAAGATAGCTATTCCCAGTATATTACTGAGGTAAATGCTGTCATTTTTTTTTTTGGCTAATATCAAATGAATAGAACCACCGGTGGTACTCAAGTTTTGGATAAATGCTGCCTTAATTTTATGATTCCTGAGACTGTAAAATTCTTAAAGCTGCATTAGAAGTTGCTTCATTTTGGTTCCTCATTTTTATTTCATCTACAGCTGTATGAAATTGGAGAGACTAAAAGGAATCTAAGATCTCTCCTGAGGCTTTTGAAAATTTCTTTCTTTCTTTCGTTTTTATTACAAAAGGCTAGCCTAAGATTGGGATGATGGCTTTTGATATCGAATGATAAACTTATTGCATTTCCTTGATCAGTGTATTTAATTCCAATAGCTATGAAGTTATAAAATGGTGAACTGAAAGGAAAGTTTATGCTTTTAATTGGCGAGTATTAGCATTTAGCATTTGACAGTTATGTCAAAGAGGCTCTGATCTCATGTTATTGACTGCTTCGCTCAAAAGTCACATTAAATTTCATAATTACTCTTATTAATATGCCTAATTGGTGCCTTTTTGTGTGTGTGTGTGTGTGTGTTGTGTGTGTGTGTGTGTCGTGGAGTGTTGGGCCATTTTACCATTTAACTCTTTTAATGATATTTTTATAAATGGTGGAAATTTCTAGAGTACAACCCTTGATTATATTATTTGTCAGTCTTGTGGCTTCATCCTTCAGAGTTTCTTTTCCAATTGTTGCTAATAACTGTTGTTTTGCCATCACTGTGGTCTGTCTTCCTGATACAGCATGGAGGAAGCACCAATGCCTTTACATCCTCTGAGCACACCAACTATCATTTTGATGTTAATACTGATGCTTTTGAAGAGGCCTTAGACAGGTAGATTGTACTCTTGCGGTTTCTTTCATTTATTCTTTCTTATTTCTTATGATGATTTTCTTATAGAAGATCATGGTTTGTCTGCCAGATTTGCTCAGTTCTTCATTAAACCATTGATGTCCGCAGATGCTACCACAAGGGAAATCAAAGCTGTTGACTCTGGTTGGTCATTACTTTTTAATATTGTCCAATCTAAAGCTTTTCCTGCTACCTTCTTATCTCTGTTGTCTTCCTTGCCCCTTTTCACAGAAAACCAGAAGAATTTATTATCTGATGCTTGGAGGATGAACCAGGTAACTAATCTTCCCTTTACAAGTCTGTAGTGGTGCATGGTAGAAAATGGTAGAAAAGCAGAATCAAAATTTTATTTTATTATGACATATATCCTTAAGTTTTATGAAGTTGGAGGGAAACAATATAGTATTGTTGATCGTTTCATGTATCAAGGGAGCTCTTCATGACTTAAACATGCTGAATTGATCTAAAATTGCATGAGATCTACTTTCAATGCTTCAAATATGTTGTTTGTGGCATGTGGGTAGCAGACGTGATTGCCAAATACCTAAACAACCTCCCATGGATGTGCATGCTTCTGTGTGCTTGTTCAGTTGCTTAAGTTTTGCTGCATCAATACAACAATTAAGACATGAGGGCAAACTTTTTCTAGCTCTATTTGTTCTGATTCTTTTCCATAAGGATCCACATTCTTGAATTAATATGGCCATTGCTTTCATTTGTATGTGGTTTGTGACTAATAGTAGTTGCTAAAGTGACTTTACTTTGTTGTGTTTTGGATTATTATAGAACTAATTGAGACTGAGTTTGCACTAGCTGATGCCCTGGGGCCCCACAAAACCATTTGGACTACGAATTTGTCAAAGAATTTTGGGAGAATTTTTTAGCTTCTATGCTGGGCTGGATGCCTCCATCTGGTCTTTGTCGGGAGGAAACTGTACTCTATGAAGTTAGTAGTTGACCAGGCCTATTAGGGATCACTATTTGTAGCTCTCATCTTCTGCTCTAGGATTTTAATGTTTTTCATATGTATGAGTACTTGAGTGACATCTCAAGTCATTTTGTTGTAACGCTTTCTTGGAGAAATATTTATAATCTATTACCCTCTCTTCCCCTACATGAAATGTTACAATCTGTTCAGCTTCAGAAACATCTCAGTTCTCAGGATCATCCATTTCATAAGTTCAGTACAGGTTAGTATTTGATTTCTTCTAATTTTAATTATACTAAAATTTGAAAATTTGCTTTTTATCAAGTAGTATGGAGTCCTCTAAATAGGGACAAAAGAAGACTAAACATCCAATGAAGTTATTGAGTGAGATTTTTTTGTTTAAGAATATATTCAAAGATGTGGATGTTGATAGAGTATAATGATGTTGTTCAATCCATGTAGCCAATCCCACCTAGCGGGATAAAGCTTTGATGCTGTCGTTGAATTGGATGCTTTGTTAATGAATGGTTTTTTTCCATTCGTTCTTCCTTTTGATGGGCATGCATGCGAAGAGAACTTTCTTCTCATTGGTAAAGCACCTTTACCAATTGTGTTTTGGTCTTGGTCTGTTTCATAACCTAGAATTCCCATGCACCGGTGCTTTAGCTCCAAGTAGGTCCTTTTCAACACTGCAAATTAATAGAAGATAAAAACAACATAAAAAACATGATTAATTTTTCAGTATAATTCCGATTTGAAATTTTAAATGGACAATCATTTCACTTATGTGTAAATTGACATGCTTAATTTTGCTCTAGGTCATTATAGAAGAATTTTTCTGTCCATACTAAGATGTGATATCGTTAAAAGTTTAGTGGTTACTGTCTTCATCTGGCCCTAATCATAATGTAATGTTTTCAAAATAATTATGAATTGTATAGGGAACTGGGACACTTTGGAAGTTCGACCAAAAGAAAGAGGATTGGACACAAGGAATGAGCTTATCAAGTTTTATGGAGAAAACTATTCAGCTAATTTGATGCATCTGGTTGTATATACTAATGGTATTATATCTTTTCTTGTATCAGATACCCTTTTCTGCTATTCCTGAAATGGCTCTAAATACCATTATTTATTCCTGGATATTTTTAGAAAGCCTCAATAAAATTCAAAATCTGGTGGAAGAGAAATTCTCGGATATTCAAAATCTTGACCGAAGTTATTTTCAGCCTCCTGGTCAGCCATGCAAATCAGATCATCTGCAGGTATAATTGCACTATTGCTGATTAAATAGTGCTTGACTGCTTCAGGATTTATGCTAATGCTTGTTCTGGCTCGTCTTTGATAGATTCTTGTCAAAACTGTCCCAATCAAGCAAGGTCATAAATTGAGAATTGTATGGCCTGTAACCCCTGAGATTCGTTACTACACTGAAGGGCCATGCAGATATCTTGGTCATCTTATTGGCCATGAGGCAAAAGGATCGTTATATTACATCTTGAAAAAACTGGGTGGGTTTTATACTCATCTCTTGCATATCTTACAATTAATTTTCTGATTCCATCACTGGGTGGCCATCATTTTAGCTTCTATATCTTGTGAGCTGTGTGATTTTATGAAAGGATTGTGTTTGCAGGATGGGCAACAGGCTTGTCTGCTGGTGAATCAGATTGGAATCTTGACTTTTCTTTCTTTAAAGTTGTAATTGATCTTACTGATGCTGGTCATGGTTAGATTTTTGTCCCTTCCTTCTCTTCATCTCTCTTGCTCTACATATCTTCATATCTCTTTTGGTATTGTCAGATTCAATTATAAGTACTCAGAATGTCTCTTCACTGAAGAAGTTGCGAGCTGTCATCTTTTTCATACTAGTTAACAAATCTTAGTTGTGATATATATATTGGTTTCTGGATTTTGCAAATTTATTGACATCTCTATGATTTTTAGATCACATAAAGGACATTATAGGCCTGTTATTCAAATACATTGAGCTTCTACAGCAATCTGGTGCTTGCAAATGGATATTTGATGAGGTATTTCATTTGGATAATGAATGAATATGTACAGTATATCTTCTTTACGTGCAATTTCTTTGTACCTAAATTGATGACAACTTGTGTTCACTTTTGTGTGATGCTTTCTGTTTTACTAAACTTTCCGTTTTTTTATTAATCTAAAAATAATGTGTAAAACACTGGTGAGAAGACAAGGAAGGAGTAGATATTAAGGATTGAAAGGGAATAATACAAGTGAAAAGGAAGGAATGAACAATCTAGGCATCAGTCAATTTAGAGGGGCTTATAAGAATTCTCCAGAAGTCATGTAGATTATGAAATTCATCAAGCATCAGAAATATGTATTGAGATAGCAACCTCTTTGGTTGCTCCAGTAACAACATAGCTAGTCAAACAGTTTCCTACTTTTTAATTGGGGAACAAAGTTCAATTTTAAGTATGGTGGGTGTTTTTTCGGTTCTATCATTATGTATATCATGTGATGATGATATTTTCTATCTGACTGTCATAAATTGTTTTTCTTTGTGGCTTTAAATACATTTTGAAAGATTCTGATGCAACTGAACTTGTTTTTGAAGCTTTCAGCTGTTTGTGAGACCAAGTTCTATTATCAGGACAAGACTCCTCCAAGTAGTTATGTAGTTAATATAGCATCAAATATGAAGGTATCTGATCATATATGCATATAGTATTCTTGAAATGCTTTCCAGGGAAATCTTCTTACTGATGCATTTTGTTGCCAATAGTTATATCCCCCCAAAGATTGGTTGGTAGGGTAATCTCTGCCTTCTAAATTTAGCCCAGATGCTATCCGGAGGGTGCTGAATCAGCTTTCTCCAGATAATGTTCGGTAAGTATACTAGAATTGCGTTAGCATTTTGCAAGGTCAAACTAATGTTATATCAGATTGGCAAATCTTTTCAAGTCAAGGGGAAAGATTACTTGGCTTCTGTGCGAACTTTCTTGGCATCGTTACATTTATTTGTGTGGTGGCAAATTCTCGGTTTAGTAAAGCTAATTGACAGTTTATGGACTGTTTATAATTTTATATAGTGAAAAATGCATTTTGATGTTTAAATATCAATTTTTATTTGAGCTGCTGATGCTAGCTCTTTGCATCTTTTATTAATGGAAGAAACTATATAGAAAAAGCAATGGAGGTTGATCCATACCATACGTGAAAACTGAAAACTTTTATGGCGAGAACGATTAATTATTCTGGATAGATGACTGAAAAAAAAGCCCAATGTAATGGATATAATGAGGGAATTATGATTATAATTATAAAATAAATTCTTTAACTGGTGAAATTCACTGGAAGATGGCTTACACTGTGACAGTATGATTGTGATACTAGCTAAATGGTTTCATGATGCCCCTCTTTTGCGAGCGATTAACTCCTAATTGAACTTGATATATTGGGAAATTAAAATAGATTTCTTGAATTTTAAAAACCAGTTCACTTCTTGTAAAAAAAAAAACAGTTAACTTGTGTTTGCTAGTTCAAATGACAATCTCATTCGTTGATGTTTTAGATGTTGGAAAAAATTTCTGTCATTGATTGTATTCACAGTTGCTGTACCTTAAAGGATGAGGCCATGATTTTGTTAAGATAGTTGTCAAATTGGTTTGTTCTCTGCCATGCAGAATCTTTTGGGAATCAAAAAACTTTGAAGGGCATACTGATAAGGTGGAGCCATGGTATGGAACCTCATATTCCATTGAAAGAATTACAAGTTCCACAATTCAGGTTTGTGTTTCTGTGTGCAACTCTGCAAATATCGAATAAACTAATGTTGTTTGTTTCTTTATTATTCAAGGGAGTTTGTTAGGCCTTTTTATGTATTATTGTGTGGAAAGTTTGAAGTTGTTAGTCCCATTCCCATATTATTTGTACTTGCAGGAGTGGGTGCTTTCTGCTCCTAAGGAAGATCTGCGTCTTCCAGAGCCCAACGATTTCATTCCTACGGACTTGTCACTCAAGACTGTGCAAGAGAAGGTACACATATTGCAATCTTATGTAACATAAATTTGATTATCGGTGTTTTAATTTTATTTAAATATTTATCTTTTGGAACAGGTCAAGTTTCCAATTCTATTAAGCAGGTCATCATATTCAGCCTTATGGTACAAGCCAGATACAATGTTTTCCACTCCCAAGGCTTATGTAAAGATAGATTTCAATTGTCCATATGCCGGAAATTCTCCTGAAGCTAAAGTTTTGAGTGATATTTTCACACGATTATTGATGGACTATTTGAATGAATATGGTTGGTTTTTTTTTTTAAACAGTTGGACCTTGTATAAAGCTTTTCTCTACTTGAACTGTTATTCCTATATGCTAACTATAAATGGAAGAAATTCTAACTCGAGCTCATTTTTCAGCTTACTATGCTGAGGTTGCTGGTTTGTATTATGGCATAAGCCACACGGATAGTGGTTTTCAGGTATCATTGTTCAATATAATTTGGTTTGCAATTTGGAAATTTATGTATATGACGAGCATAGAAATGCGGTAGGAAATAGTCTTAGAAGCTAGCTATTTAGATGGGAAAACTTCAATAATAGACTCATTAACATAACATTCAGATTAAGATCTTATTCTTATTTATATACACTGAACATAACAATTCTTATGTCTATTAATATTTACATCACTGTGTCCTTGCATACCATTTATATATCATGTTTTTTCAGGTGCTCCTCCTTGGTTACAATCACAGACTAAGAATTCTACTTGAAACCATAATTGAAAAGATTACAACATTCACCGTGAAGGAGGATAGGTTCCTAGTTATTAAGGTAAACCCGATGTTCATTTCCCATATGAGTCTTACTTCATTAAGCTTCGCCATTAATGGACTCAAACAGAATTTCTATATTTTTTAATCATAGAGCAGGTTGCTTCTATATTTTCTTTTGATAAAAAATGCCTAATTAAGAATTTTATCAAATTATGAAAGAAAGTTGTGGTTTGTACTTGTTGTTAGTAATTGAATTCGATTTGTGATTTTAACCACGTCCTGAATTTTTTGTATATATTTTTAGACCGATTATATAGTTACTTTCTTTTACCATTTTATCAGGAAATGGTTACCAAGGAGTACCAAAATTTCAAGTATCAACAACCCTATCAGCAGGCTATGTACTACTGCTCATTGATACTGCAAGATAATACTTGGCCATGGGTAGAAAGACTTGAAGTACTTCCACTTCTTCAGGTGGAGGATCTTGTCAAATTTGTTCCAGTGATGCTCTCAAGGACCTTTTTAGAGTTTTATATAGCAGGTAATTATGGCTCAGATGATGACTTACCTGTTACCGCTATTTACAAAATTAGATAAATCATCCAATCAATATCTTTACAGGAAACATTGAAAACAACGAAGCAGAATCAATGGTTAGACACATAGAAGATACTCTCTAAGTGTGAAAACCCTCTATGCAAGCCTTTATTCCCATCTCAGCATTTGACAAATCGAGTTGTTAAGCTTGGCAATGGCATGAATTATTTCTACCCTTCAGAATGTCTCAATCCGAATAATG
Organism: Vachellia pachyceras; assembly: GCA_025593235.1. Taxonomy (NCBI): domain Eukaryota; kingdom Viridiplantae; phylum Streptophyta; class Magnoliopsida; order Fabales; family Fabaceae; genus Vachellia; species Vachellia pachyceras. The sequence goes on from JANTPZ010003092.1 coordinate 10,027, forward strand.
AGAATTCTGCACTCGTTCACTATATACAAGTAAGTTGTTTTTTTGTAAAAAAAAATGGCAGTTGTGTTTTACAGTCTGACTTTAATATTCTATTATTATTTTTTCTTTTAAATATAGTCGTTACACACCTACACTCCCTTTCAAGTTGAATATTATTAAATTTCAACTTGTTACAAACAAAAGCAATTATTCAAGAGGCTGACTAATTAGTCATTATCATTTAAATTCTCACTCCGGTCTCACATTTTTTAGTTACTATAGATATATTGTAATTAATATATAATCAGATATTATTCTTCGGGGATCGGTTATGTTTATTAGGAGATTATAGCCATTAATAGTATTTATTAGTCATTAAGAGTATTCAAGTCTGATGCTCTCACATTGTATATAAATTCCCTTATCTACGTATGAAATATATAAGCTATTTAGTGTATCTCTTTACAGTTACCAAGTACTTCACAATTTTCATGCATTAAATCCCATGACTGCATTACTGAGGTGACCAAACCATGCTGTGGTTACTTGTTTCAACTCATGGGTTTATTCAATCTACACCCCTTCCCAAATATATAGGCTAATTGTTTTGGTTCTTAACACAAATATATGTACTTTCTTCTTTTTATTGTCATGATTATCCCCTTCCTTTTGGTCTGTTTATAGCTGATTATGTAACCCTCGGGATTAACTGGCAGGTTGGTCGTGATGACTTTAAGATGAATGTTAAACTTCAGCTTTTTGCGCTTATTGCTAAGCAACCAGCTTTTCACCAGCTTCGATCAGTTGAACAGCTTGGATACATTACGGTGCTCATGGGGAGGTGAGTTGGACTGTACTGTCCCTTGTATCCTACCCAGCATGTAAGAAATGCTTCTTGTTTTTCACTTTAGTTTTCAAAATGTGTAGGAATGATTCAGGTATACGGGGATTACAATTTATTATCCAATCCACAGTAAAGGTATATAGAAGTATGGAACTAATATCTGGTATTGGATACTTTATGACTCCATTGATGAATCCTATAATTCTGCTTGCATGACAGGGTCCTGGAGACATTGAGAAGAGAGTTGAGGCTTTTCTTGAGATGTTTGAGAAAAAACTTATTGAAATGTCGGTTGATGAATTCAAGGTTTGACGGATAGATTACACTATATTTTTGTACAGTCTTTTGCTAGTAATAGAACATTTTTATATCCTAATCATTATTGAAGCAAACATGTTTTATTGTTTTCTATATTTTGGTTAATGTGCCATTGTTACTCCTTGTGTTTGAGTTCCAAATTAACTGCTTACAGGAAGGACTAAATAAAGTGGATAACACGCATGATGAATGGTGTCGTCAAATAGAGTATAGGAGTTTATTTGCATCATCTTCAATTTTGTTTCTGAATCTCAAATCCTCAAGGGATGAATATTTCTTGAATAGAAACCATTGAAGCATAACAAATCTCTTCTACCTGTAAATTTTGCTATTTTCAAAGGGTCATCTGGCCATTATTTGAATCATAGTGATTGTTGTGAGTTGAATTTGGGACTATAAAGCTATTGATGATTTGTTTTACATTTTATGTGTCAAATTCTGATAAGGTCATCTTCCATATTCATTTTTATCAGCTCGGTGATTTAATCTTGGGTTGGATTATATGTTTCCCGGGGCCTTTGGGTTGAACCTTCTGTGTTTTCGTGGTGAACCTTAAATAGCAATGATTGTGTTGAACTATAATTGATTTCTGAAATGCTTGTTTAGGGACATGTAAACGCATTGATAGAGGTGAAGCTTGAGAGACACAAGAACTTACGGGAGGAGTCAGCGTTTTACTGGCGAGAGATTACTGATGGAACTCTGAAGTTTGATAGGAGAGACTTTGAGGTACTTCTGGAAGCTTATATTATGTACATTTTGTGCATTCTTTGATCTTTATTTTTGTTCCCTTGTTGCCCCAGTTCGTTTCCCCAACCCCCCCCCCCCCAAAAAAAAGAAAAGAAAAAAGAGGCAAATAAAGGAGTTCTTATTAAGGGGAAGGTCTCCCTAGAATCTTGTCTGGATGAGTTGATTAGAACACTCGCATTAAGTCAAGAGTAATGAATTTATGGACAAAAAAGGGAGAACTATACTGAAGGACTGAATCAACAAATTAATTATTAAGAGCTTGTTTACAAATCCAGTGGGAGAATAGTTGTTAAACCTATGTTTTGGAGAATGGATTTTGGAAGAATAGTTTTTACGAATTCTGAGGTAAAACATAGGTTTTAAAAAAGTAATTATATGTGGGAAGTTATGATGAGAATAACTTTTACAAATTCCGAGTAATTATGTTTGGGAAGTTATAATGAGAATAACTTTTATAGATTTCAAGACAAAAAGTAAGTAGAAAAGAGAAAAAAAGAAAGAAAAAACAGGAAAGAAAATTTATTAAGAAAGAGAGTGTGATTTGACAAGAAAACTTTTCAAAATTTGGATTTCAAATTGAGATTTTGTTTCTAAAACAAGTTTTCTGAAAAATGTGAGTACTTAAACAAAACCTAAATTTTGAGGCAAAACCTAGGTTTTATAACGTGGTGCCAAACGAACTCTAAGAATGTCCTCAAATTTAACATTCACATTATGCAATTTTTTTTTAATAAAATACTGGATTCCATTAATCAAAACAAAGCATTACAAGCAGGATAAGAGGGTAACAGCTCCCCTCCCTCTACCATTGTTGCAAAGATGGTGGAAGTTGTTCGTAAATACAGAAATTTCCTATCAGATCATAGGCCATTTTGGCCAGCCTGTCTGCTAACTGATTACTGTCTCTAAGAACATGCTGAAGAACAATGGTCCAATCCCTGGCTATAATCATCCTAGCTTCGTCAATAATGTCTTTAAGGGGATGGTTACTACTTTGACATTTCAATATAATACAATCAGTGACTACTTTGACATTTCAATATAATACAATCAGTGACTACTTTGACATTTCAATACACCTGAATCCAACATAACTACAGACCATGAACAAGGGCTCATGGGGGGACATTGGAGAGTTTATAACTGAATTCACATAGGTTGTCCCCTGTACGAATCCACATAATGCAAATTTTATAGCAAAGGCATCTCACTCTTGAAAACATTGATCGGCTTCGTTTGGAAACCCGTTAGGAAAACGGACACAGATTCCGAGGTACTTTATGTGAGAGGAATTTTGTCTCGGCTTGCGTGAGAATGGGTTTGGGGAGCCAAAACGGGCTTCCCAACATGTTTCCAAACGCAGCTGATATTGCATTTTATTTTGGTTTGAAAAATGGACATTAGCTATGTAGCATTGCTGAAGTGGTGATTCTCTTGAGTGTCTTTGGAACAGGTTGCAGAATTAAGGCAGCTCTCTCTTCAAGAACTTGTGGATTTCTTCAATGAATATATCAAAGTGGGTGCTTCAAGAAAGAGGACACTAAGTGTTCGAGTATATGGGAACCTTCATTCATCGGATTTCACAGCAGAAGCTTCACATCCACAGCCAGCTAAAATAGATGATATTTTGCGTTTCAGAAAATCTCAGTCTCTGTATGGTTCATTTAAAGGACTTACGGGTCAGGTGAAGTTATAGAAAAGTTGGATCAGGACTGGGATTGCGAAACTGCCTTGCCTATTATATATGGTGTTGTCATTCTGGAAGAAGATTGAAAACACCCTTCCTTTGATGAATAAATGTGATTGTCATTAATGTATGATGCCTCTAACAATCTCTCACTCAGGATCACAACATACCGTTTTACCATGAGACGATTTATTTTATTATCTATGGTGGTAATTTTATTATGGCTGTTTGGTTCCAAACAAGCATGAGGTGCCTGCCTGTCCAGTACTTCTAATACAACAGTTTGTCGGATTGCCTATGCCTCTGAATCAATGTTGTCGATCTTCCGTAGAAACATTCTCTTGCTACTTGAAAGTTTTACTGTCTTTCAAAATGCTTATTTAAAAAAGAATTTTCTTATTTCATTTTGCATGTACTTTTATAAGTTCAGTGCATTACTTGTTCATGTTTTCTTAATCGTATCCTTACTTTTAACCTCTAACATTTATGGATACATATTTTTTCTATATTTTCTATCATCAATTATTAAAAGAATTAAGGACAAATCTGGAAATATAAGAAGAATTACATTTAATTTAATTGTTTCTTTTTTTTCTATATTCAAATATCTTAAAAGACTTGTATTTTGAAATTGGAGTAACTCAACATAATTTTTTCCCAATCCTAAATAACATTATACATACATTGTAGATAACAATGAACACGTAAAGATATACTCTAATTTTTTTTAGGAGGTAAATGTGCACGTCAATTTTCCATGTAATTCCTCCTTTACATGTGGTTTGACTTATCTATTTTATTTCTTATTTGATTTTACTGTAGTATCAGAAATTCATTTTCTCTGATTTGGGTCAAGGTGAAGATTTTCAAAATTAAGCTTTTTTTTTTGCTAAATACCCGTTGATGAAAAAATGCAAGGAATAATTTACGATTAATGACATCATATATTGCCATAACAAGAAAAATCTTTCACTATTTTGTGTTTGTTCCCAAGTGCACATTCACTTGTGATAATTCATCTTCAGCATCAATAATGGCTCCGTTTGTTTACCCATTTTTGCCAACGGGTCGCTTACCGAGACACTTTTCCTCTCACATAAACTACCTCGGAATCTGTGTCCGTTTTCCCAACGGGCTATCCAAACGGAGCCAATAATACTCAAGTGATACATTCTCATTCTTACCAGGTTAAATTTTAATTTTGTTTTTTTTCAGATGTATATATACTAGACATGGATAATGAGGATGACAATAAAGGTCCAATCCGTTTTAAAGGCTCTTGAGACTATGTTTATGAACATAGGAAACCTGTAATTCTATCTTCACCCTCATCTACATTACTATTTATAACCATACTCCGTAATATACCCAGGTTTAGTTGATTTTCTATGGTATGTGGGTCGGGATTCTTGAATCTTCGCGAATATATGATGATCTTTGA
>JANTPZ010003093.1:0-16412 GCA_025593235.1 Vachellia pachyceras
GATCCAAGAATCGTTCGTGTTTCTCGAGCCTTCGGAGGCAAAGATCGTCACAGTAAGGTTTGTACAGTGAGAGGCCTAAGAGATAGAAGAGTGAGACTCTCAGTATCCACAGCTATTCAACTATATGATCTTCAAGATAGGTTAGGGTTTAATCAGCCCAGTAAGGTTGTGGATTGGCTGCTTGATGCAGCTAAACATGAAATTGATGAACTCCCACCACTTCAAATTCCACCTGGAAGCTTCAGTTTCTGTCATCAGCAACCGTCGATGAACAATAATAATCGAGTTACCACAACTACTTCACCGCAAAATGAACTAGGGTTGTTTAACATCATGTCCAAATCTAAAGTAGGAGAAGTGTCTATTGATGAGAAAGCAAATTGGAATAGAAGGGAAGGAGAAGAAGAGCAAGAAGACGACGAAGACAATGAAGATAGAGACAATGTATTGACAAGAGGAAAGAATCACCACCACCACCATCATCCTTCCTTTCTGGGTTTGTTGAACACTATGCCACTTGGTTATAACGTTAATAATAACCAATGGAAGGCTAATTCAAGCGAAGTTTCTCACTCAGGAAACCTTGGATTTGAAAACCAGCAGAGAGATTTACACAGTAGCACCAATGTTGTACCTTTCTCAGCTTTGTCATCAACCTTGTCTTTATCAACTGGACCAATGGCTCCTCCTCATTATCAGCCATATTTTCCTTCTTCACATTTTGGGGCAATAATGGACATGGATCCAAGGCAGATGAATCAGGATCAGATTTTGAGTTCATCAAATTCTCTGATGATGAATCCTAAACTTCTCCGATCACAGAACAGCAGTGAAACACAGTCTCGTAATAAAGACCAGGTTTTTCCTTTCAGGTGATGATACACACATAATACAGGAGATTTTCCTCAGGAAATAAGCATATATGGATATATATGTATGTATATTAAATTCCTACTCTACCAGATGGGTTTTAAATAATTATTACTCTTCCTTAATTAGCCTTGTGAATTTGATGTTTGATTTTCTGGTGTTTTGTGCTTTACGATGAGGGTGTGACCTTTTGTTTACTTTTTTCTGTGATCGGTCTGTGTGTCATAAGAAAAAGTAATTGTATCTGCTTCACACTGACAGGCTTTATTTTTCCATGGCAAAAAACAAAAATACACTCTCTCTATAAAGGTTGATGATTTTAGCATCTGGATATTAATTATCTTGTGCATTTGATCGACTAGTATTTACATAGGATTCTACGACATGTTTGTAGTATTTTACTCAGCTGATTTTAGACATGTTTTTAGCATTTTACTTAACTGATTTCTATTAAAGGGTGATCTGTATTCCATGAGATGAAGCCAAATTCCATATAACTTGGTAAATTTCTAACTCCCACCATCACTTCTACATAGTGAACAAATATATATAGAGCATCCAGTGCTGTTACAAATATTTACTCGTGCATATATGTCGTCAAAACTGTTCAATAGGTAGAAGATTGCTGTTATCATGCATGTGTTATAGTATATTTTAGATTTGAAAAAAAAAAAGTAAATGTAGCCACATATATTAAATATGCATATGATATATGAAACATATTCTATCATCTTTATCATCAGTTTTTTATTTTCAACGGTTAATAATATGCATTTGATATATGAAACATATTCTATCATCTTTATCATCAGCTTTTATTTTCAAAGGTTAATAATTTTAGCTGCTGGACATTATCCAGTGCATTTGATGGACTCGTTAGGATTCTGCATGTCTTCGGTATTTTGCTTCATTGATTTTAATTAAAATAAGGAAAAATTAATATTTTTTTGTCTTTATAGTTTGGATTGAATTTTAACCATGTCTTTACACTTTAACTCAATATAACATAATTCATATAGTTTTGACTTGATTGTAACACAGTTCCTAAATTTTAACACACTGTAATCCTATCATGTAGTTTTAACCAATTTATAATATAATTTATTCTCTAACCTCTATTGCATATATAATTTTATTTTTCTAAAACATAGATACTAATCAAAAACCTTTTAACTTAGTGGTATGAAAACCCACATATAAGTGGAAAGTTACGTTTCAATCCCACATGTAACTTCAAGATGTTAATGATTGCCCTTTTAATTAAAAAAATATGGATTATATTATAAAATTATTTAAATTATATGAATTAAGTTGAATATCATTAATCCTTCAGTTTCTCAATAGCACATATGCTAAACAAGATCCTACAACGTCCTACCAAAGAAGCACCAATCCATCCAAAACAAGAAAGAATATCGTCACCCTTACGTATATGAAACCTCTAATTCCACATGCGGATATTAATTCATCAACATATAGGGCAAAAGAGATATAGCTAAGACAACATATCCACAAATTAATCGTAATATAACATCAGAATTAGTGCACAAAACTTGCTCACAAGTTAGTTACCACCAAAAGTCACCAACAATCAATGAACATTAAATTATTACAGTTTCCACTAAATATATAATTCCATATAATTTATCATACAAATCCCAAAGGTTTTAAACCTACCAAAAAGACAATTATTAAGAACAAATCTACTATTACATCATATTCATAAAGATATAATCAGAGTATACAAGTTCTATAGGTTCAAAAAAAATATATCTGTTAATAAAATAACTTAAACTATCAAGCCCACACTGATAGAAGTTATTAAAATGATGCTCTTTTCCTTCACATCTCAAACCACTAAGGTCATCTCTTAAAAACAATAAACAACGATGTGTTTAGGCAAAAAGTTCCACTAACTGATAGTTAATCTATAGAATTTATGTTACGAGATTATAAGTTAGTTAAGCAGTGCTAACATGAAATATTCAAAGAGAGCGTTTAAATAGTAACCTTACTTGCTACACCCCTTCCCCTTTTCTCTTTTTTCCTATTTACTTTTTATTTACATCTTCTTTATATAAATAAACACCCTTAATTCCTCCTTTCTCGTTATTGTTATTCCAACTGGTTTTCTCATTTATAAATTTGTTTTTATAATCACCTTATAATTTTCTTTTTTTTCTTATAATCCACATTTTAGATAAATTCTTTTCAATCAAATAATTGCATGATAAATTATATTTATCATGAAATAATTATTTCTCAATAGTAATTAAACTCTCTGAATAAATATTAGTATGTTACAACTCTCCCCACTTAAATAGAATTTTGTCTCTAAAATTTCGCAAGAATAACAATGGAATACACAAATAAATAGGGAAACAAGTTGAACAACCACAGTCACAATCACACACAAGATCAAACATTATAATTTTTAGATATCGCAACACATTCACCACAAAAAAACCATGCCATAAATATATATATATATATAACCTTTGAATAGTAGAAAACCTTTAGCTCTTAATTTAAAGCCATTGATTTCACCTTCTTCCAACCCCTCTCTAATCTTGAATAGATACTCACTTCCAACTGAGCATGTTTAAGTTTCTTTAAGAAATTCAACTCAACTTATACTGATTGCAGCCTCACACCTACTACAAGTATAACTCTTGCATAGCGCAGAGATTCCAAAAGATAGTACACTTCTGTCCTCATACTAAACATGTAAATTGATTTTCCACTTAATGCATTTGCTACCACATTAACATTTCCAGATCAATACTTCAATTCAAAATCATAGTCCTTGAAGAACTTCATCTACCTACTAAGTATAGTATTTAGCTCTTTATTGTCCACAAAATACTTCAAACTCTTGTAATCATTGAAAACTTCAAACCAAGCCTCATAGAGGTAATATCTCAAGATCTTCAAGGTAAATACTATCTACTAGACCAACTCCAAATCATGAGTGGTGTAACTCTCTTCAAGCGATCCTAATTGCCTAGAGGCATATACTACTACCTTATTTTCCTCCTTCAACACACATCTCAAACTCTTTAAAAAGGCATCCGTATATACTATATACTATATAAAGGCCCATCGAATCTACAATAATCAGACTGGAGCTATTGTCAATAGGTCTTTAGCTTCTGGAATGTCAACTCACACTTCTCATTCCATATAAAATGTTGATCCTTCTTGGTCAACTTAGTTAGAGGCATTGCTATATGAGAGAATCCCTTAATGAACTGATGATAATACCATACTAAATCTATGAAGCTGCACACTTTAGTTATCATCTTAGGAGATTCCCACTTCAATACTACATCAACCTTGCCAGGGTTCACTTCCACTCTTTGAGCCAATATTACATAACCCAAGAACTCCTCCCATAGGCCTATTATCTAAAGATCATATATCTTTTAACCAAAACTAACACTTACTTAGCTTAGCATAGAATTTATGTTCCTTCAAAATCCGCCACATGATCTTAAGATGATTTTAACATTCTTCCTCACTATTAAAGTAAATCAAGATATCATCAATGAAAACTACCATAAACCAATCTAAATAAGGTCTAAAGATCATATTCATGTAATCCACGAACATTACCGAGATAATGAGTAATCCAAAAGGCATCATTAAAAACTCATAATGCCCGTAACATGAGTGAAATGCCTTCTTCAAAACATCCTTTACCCTTACTCCCAATCTATGGTATCTCTACCTCAAATCAACCTTGGTAAAGATTGAGGAACCTACATTTGGTCTAACAAGTCACTAATCCTTAGTAATGGATAACTTATTCTTTATGGTAACCTTATTCAATTTCCAGTAATTGATATACAACCTTATACTCCCATCCATCTTCCTTATAAAGAGCACTAAAGCTCTCAATGGATACACACTTGGTCAAATAAAACCTTTCTCCAACAAATCCTCTACTTATCTCTTCAATTCCGCTAACTTTGAAAGAGTCATCCGATATGGAGCCTTCGAAATAGGCTCAATTCCCTATGCTAGCTCAATAATGGATTCCACCTTAATTTTAGGGGTAAACTAGTTACTTCTTCATGGAACACTTTTGGAGACTCTCTTACTACCTCAATATGCTAAATAGCCACATGTCATCGATTCTCCTCGGGACTCTTCAATGGCAGTCACCTTCACCTCCCATTTGTCTGACAGCACGTTGAGAATTTTTTTGACTTGAGAGCGTTGTCATATGTTTTTCCCAAGGCTGCCAATTTGTTTATGAGATGTGTGTGTTGCGTTTGGAATTCTGCAATCGTTTCGTTAACCTTCATTCTAAGTAAATCATACTTAGTGGTAAGCATGTTCACTCTGCTTTCCTTTACTACTTCAGTGCCTTCGTAGGCTATCTCCAGTGCTTCCCACATGTGTTTTGCGGAAGGCAGAGTACAGACCTTGAAGAAGTCATCTTTATTTAAAGCTGCTTGTAGCATCAAAACAACTTTTCTGTTCAACAACATCTTCTTCTTGTCTTCGTCATCGAATTCTGCTTTCAGCTTTGGAACTAGCTGATCTTTGTCCTTCTTCATTGGCACGATGTTTCCTATTTCAAAAACATCTCATAAATCAAAATCAGTGGCCAGAATAAAGTTTTAAAACTTAACCTTCCAGAATGAGAATTTCTGGCTATTGAAGGCTGGCGATCTAGTGATGGATGCTCCATCGGCCATAATGTGTTCGCTAAATCCTGCCATGATCGGTCTTAAGACAGTTACATTCTTTACACAATAGACCTGCTCTGATACCTAATGTTAGTATAGGATTTGACCAAGAGAGGGGGTGAATTGGTCAGTTTTTAAAGTTAAAAAATCAATCATAGAAATTAAATGAAGTCACAGGTGAAAACAGAGAGAAATGAACACGAGCAATTTATACTAGTTCAGTCCACCTGAACTACATCCAGTCCTCAGAGCACCTCTGAGAGTTCCAATCCACTAACCAATTATAAATTGGCCCACCGAGCCTTTACAACCGGGATTCTTGCTCCCCCTTACACTTTGCATGAAAACAGAGTCATACACACTCTGTTTCTCCATCTCAACTCGACCCAACAACCTCAAGGTCCCAACCTTGAGTTTCTCACAAGAATACAATGAGAAATATCAATATTCACTCTCTGGAAAGAGTAGATGGATATATACTAAAGCTCCCTAATATTATGAACAAAATGACAAAAGAGTAAGCTTGGAAGATAAAATGCGTATCAATGTTCATTTTTCGTCTTCTCTTATGTCTTCAAAACTTATTCATTTATAGTTGAGACTATCCAATAGCCGTTACACAGAGTTTGAATGCCCGTTAGATAGAAGCTTCTACCTGTTACTTACAGCAACTTGATTTGTTCGTCTGTCATAAATGCTTGCTATTCAGCTGTCGACGGCGAAGAATGAGAATGTAGGAGAGCTTTTACAGACACGCCTATACCTGTTTTAATAGGTCAACAAAAGTGTATTTATGGTGGTAGATGAAATTCAAATGGGTAAATATAAATAAGGAAAGGTTCGGTGAAAAGTGAAATTTGGTGTCAGAAACTTATGTTAGAGAATGAGTAACTCGAGTTCTTAAAATCTCATGACTCGAGTTCTAACATATTGAGTTTAAAACCATGTAGTGAAACTTCCAGCTATTGAAGAAAGAAACTCGAGTTTTATAATAGATGAAATAATAGTCAGAAGAGAACATTTGAGACTCGAGTTTTCATCAAATCAAAACTCGAGTTCAAGAAAACTTGTAATGGGAACTCGAGTCTGAGTATCAAGTTTTGAACAATAGTTTTAGAACTCGAGTTTTGAAAAAACCTAAAACTTGAGTTTTATAACATGATTGGAAAACTTGAATCTGGAACCTAAAGTTTTGAATTCAAGTTCTGAGACATAGTTGTGAAACTCGAGTTTTGAAAAACTTGGAACTCAAGTTCTATAAAATCAATTTTCAGAGATGAAGTTCAGAAGCCCGAGACTCGAGTTTCAGAAATGCAAAACTCGAGTTTCTTTTCATGCTTTGAATTTGCACAGATCAGGTCTAGCTTTTAGCATAGGGCTCAACTTGCAACGCCTGTAACTCTCTCAATTCAACTCCAAACCTTGCAAATAATATATCAATGGAAATCCCTGTATGTCCTCTTTCATGTGAAACAAGAATCAGTTCCAAATCGTTGATAAAAAGAAAGTTATGATAGATACAATAAGAAAATGTCATTGATAAAGCGTTCAAATTGACTACCAACTTTTAAAAATTATATCCCCTTCATATGAAACGCTTTGATGCTGGTTTTGGTGTCTATGAATCACATTTTGAGTCTAGTTTCATATTAAATTTGTTTCACATCAATCGGAGGTGTAGTTTGGGATATATGATCAAAATACAAGACATATATCGAGCTGACAGAAAACAGAGATGTTGAAACTCGAGTTCTGATGACTTCAAAACTCGAGTTTTGAGTCCAGGAGGTGAAACTTGAGTTTTGGATGACCCAGAACTTGAGTTCTAAAACTAAGAAGTTGAAACTCGAGTTTTTGATGATTCAGAGCTCGAGTTTTGGCACTTCTTCTTCCTGGAACTCAATTTTGCTTCAGGAAGCTCCAGAAACTTATCAAACTCGATTTTTATCTTCAAGAAATGGTTTTAAGCATCCAAATAAAGCTTATATGAATGGTAACTCAATGAAAGATGATATAACATCTATTTAAAAACATTTTAAAATTCAAATTGAGTTATTTAACTACATCATCTTCCAATTTAAAAAGGATGCACAAATATAACAATAAGTTAATATGGATTATGAAAACTTTTTGGTCTATTATATTTGACATCATCAAAACTAATAATATCTAACATTCTCCCCCTTTTTGATGATGACAAATCCTTCATGAAAATATGTATGAATATAAAAGCAAATGTGATAATACAACATATTTTCATGACTATCTCTCCCCCTATTTGACATCAACAAAAAGTTTTTCATATGTAGGAGATATTTAAGTTTTTCGTGATATAAAGGTTAAAATCAACTTTCAAAAAAAAATTTACAGAGGTAAAACTGGCATTTCAAAAACTGAATGAAAAAAGCAAATTCTCTCATCTTCCTCTCATTTTTTTAATAAATGTACTCTAATCACAAAATATAGAGAGGGTTTAGAAATGCTCATTTAAATTTGGCAAGTTGATGAATTGATTCATTGAAGTCGATTTCCATCCTCTCTTGTTGTTTCCACCATACTTGTGCTATTTATGCAGCTCATATGTGATTTCCAGAATCCTTCCATCTTTCTTCCATGTTAGCATAGATGATGTTGCTTTGAAAGAATTTCCCAACAAATCTTATGAGCAAGCATCAACAATGAGTCCAGTGAATAGTTTCCATTTCTCCTGTCATAATTTCAAATTCATTCTTGCAAGGAGATTGGTTAGCACAAACAAGTATGAGATATTCAATTCAACACAGTATGTTCAAATAATGAACATAAGAGGAAAAGAAATGATAATGCATCATCAAAACTAATACGATTTTCTATAAATATGAGAGATGAGCTTTTGAAGTGTAAACCACAAGTGAATGTGAAGCTCCCCCTTAATGAATGCATGGATTTAAAAACAATCATGAAAAATAGATTTTTGTCACATGCACACTTCACTTCTTTTTCAAGCAAGGTCTCTTTATCATTGTTTTTCATGAATGAACCTGAGACTTGCAAAACTTCGAGTAGACACTCCGATGCTTAAGTTAGTATTGTTAATAATCAAAGCAATAATAAATCAACATTTTACTTACAGTTCATTAGGATTCACCATTCCCAATTCCCTTATAATGTTCATGAACTACTCTCTGGCCAATGGTTTAGTAAAGATGTCTACTATTTGAAGATGAGTTGGAATGAATACGACCTTGACATCCTTTCTCTGTACATGATCACAGATGAAATGATGACGTATATCAATATGTTTGGTCCGAGAGTGATGCACAGGATTCTTGGTAAGATTGATAGTGCTGGTATTGTCACAAAAGATGGGAATTTCAGTGAAATTCATTCCCAAATCCTGCAATTGCTGTTTCATCCATAGCACTTGAGCACAACATCTTGTAGCAGCAATGTATTCAACTTCTGTTGAGGATAGTGATATTGTTGATTGCTTCTTGCTAAACCATGATACCAGTGATCCTCCAATGAATTGACATTGACCACTTGTACTCTTTCTATCAGTTTTATAGCCCGCACGGTCAGAATCTGAGTATGCTATCAGCCCCACATTAGTTCCCTTAAGATACCATATTCTAAGATCAATGGTACCAGCAAGATATCTAAAGATTCTCTTTACGTTCTCAGCATGTGATTCCTTAGGTGCTGCTTGATAACGTGCACACATCCCAATGCTGAATTGAATATTTGGCCTGCTTGCTGTGAAATAGAGCAATGAACCAATCATTCCTCTATAACGCTTGATATCATAATCTTGCCATTGATGTCAGCATCAAGTAGTGCAGTAGAGCTCATAGGAGTGTCTGCACTCTTGCATTGGTCCATACCAAACTTCTTCAATAGCTCCTTTGAATACTTCGTTTGGCTAATGAATATGTCATTCTTGCTTTGCTTGATTTGAAATCCTAGGAAGAAATTGAGTTTTCCCATCATTGACATCTCAAATTCTACCTGCATAGTCTTAACAAACTCTTGGCAGAGATCATTGTTAGCAACACCAAAAATGATATCATCAACATAAATTTGTACAACTAACATATCAGACTTAGAATGCTTGATGAATAAAGTGGTATCCACTTTGCCTCTAACAAAACCCTTTTTGATTAAGAAATTACTTAATCTCTCATACCATGCTCTAGGTGCTTGCTTTAGTCCATAAAGTGCTTTCTTAAGTCTAAACACATGATTTGGTTTAGAAACATCTTCAAAACTAGGAGGTTGTTCAACATAAACTTCCTCCATAATAAAACCATTTAGAAAAGCACTTTTGACATCCATTTGAAAAAGTTTAAAATCTATTAAGCAAGCAAAAGCAAGTAAAATACGTATGGCTTCCAATCTAGCGACTGGAGCATAAGTCTCTTCATAATCAATCCCTTCCTCCTGATTGTAGCCTTTAGCTACTAATCTAGCTTTGTTCCTGACAATGACTCTGGATTCATTAAGTTTGTTCCAAAATACCCATTTTGAACCAATGACTGGATGATCACTTGGTCGGGGTAACAAGTCCCAAACTTGGTTTCTATCAAATTGGTTAAGCTCTTCTTGCATAGCTATAATCCAATCATTGTCAGACAAAGCTTCCTCAACATTTTTAGGCTCTATTTTTGAAATGAAAGCAGAAAATTGAGCCTCATTTAAAAAACTTTTTTTTATTTGTACACCTTCATTCACTTCACCAATCACTTGATTGATAGGGTGACTGCGAATGTACTTCTAAGCTTTTGGTTGAGGGGATTGATGATGTTCATCTGATTGATCCTTTTCTAAATCATGTTTTGGTTGATCATCAGTTGAACTATCCTTTTTCATGTTTTCAAAACCTTTTGAAATAATAATTTCTTCATCAAAATCGGGTTTGGTTTGAGGTTCAGTTTCAACAAATACCACATCCACAGACTCTTCAACTACACAAGTACATTTGTTGAAAAATCTAAATGCCTTACTTCTATTAGAATAACCTAGAAATAAACCTTTATCAGATTTAGGATCGAATTTACCGAGGTTATCCTTACCATTATTGTGGATAAAGCACTTGCTCCCAAATAGGTGTAAATGTGACAGGTTAGGCTTCCTTCCTTTTAACAGCTCATATGGAGTCTTTCCAAGTGACGTCTGGATGTATGCTCTATTGGATATGTAGCATGTTGTGCTAAGAGCATCTACCCAGAATACTTGAGACACCTTCTTCTCTGTCATCATAGCTCATGCGATATCTGCAAGTACTCGGTTCTTTCTTTCTACTACTCCATTCTGCTGTGGAGTCCTAGGTGCTGAGAACTTATGGTTAATCCCTTCATTCTTGCAGTATGCTGCAAAATCTCCATTCTCAAACTCTCCTTCATGATCTATTCTAATAGAGACAATAGACATACCCTTCTCATTTTGGACCTTTTTGGCAAATATAATGAATAATTCAAATATTTCACTCTTTAAAGCAAGAAATATAGTCCAATTAAATCTTGAAAAATATGCCTGTTCGAAATGCAAATTTTAGTATTCATTCTTATGTGAATGGGAATGAAAAACAAGAGATACTTTTTCTCGAAATATGGACAAATGGAAGTTTAACTCCTAAAGAAGCACTTTATGAAGCCTCCCGGAATTTGACAATAACTAGAGTATAAAGATTTCCTCCTAAATCTTAACTCTAGCCGGTCCCATTAAATCCATATGAAGTAGTTCAAGTGGTCTTTTTGTTGAAATCTCTTTCTTTGATTTAAAAGATGATTTGGTTTGTTTGCCCATTTGACATGCGTCACAAACTAAATCATTTTTTAAACTTAATTTTGGAATCCCTTAAACTAATTCATTTTTGATTAATCGATCAAGCTGATTCATGTTAACATGTGCTAAATGTTTATGCCACAAACGGCTCTCATCAGCTTGACTAATTAAACAAAGAGTTAGAAAAAAGTATTTTCTAAATCAATGGTATAGCAGTTACCATCCCTTGGAGCCCGGAGTCGGATGTTCAACTTTTCTTTATTAATGGGTAGATCCTTCTTGTTTATGATGAAGCATTCCTGAGAATCAAAGATCACCCAGTTGTCCTTATCAACACTTTGACTCACTCTTAGTAGATTGTGACACAAGCCTTCCACGTGATAGACATCCTTCACAGGTGCTCCATTTGCATTACTAACTTCACCAACTTCAACAATTCTGCCGGATTTGTTGCCTCCAAAGCTTACTTTTCCTCCTTCTTTTGCTTTAAGGTTGACAAACTTATTTTTGTCACCTATCATATGTCTTGAGCATCCACTATCAATATACCATTTACTTGATTTAGTTGCTCCAAGACAAACCTGCAAAAGGATTATTTAATTGATTTAGGTACCCAAGTGATGTTGGGTCCTTTTGGGTTAGTACTTAGGACCTTTGGAACATAAGTTCCTTTAGGCACCTTTTTGTAAGTTCCTAGGGCTTTCTTCTTCCTAAAGTGACATGATGTAGTTCTATGCACTTTTCTGTTACAGTAACTACAAAATGCAAATGGCTCAGATGCATTCACAGATTTTTGAAAAAATTTCAAATAACTTTTGTTGCCATTCTTCTTCTTTCCTTTATGAAAATCGTTTGCGGGGTTATAGCCTATACCACTACGATCATTACTTACTCTTTGGGTTTTCAAAATGATTTGTAAAATCTCACTACCTTTTGTAAATCTTTCAAGAGATTTTGTTAATCTATCATTTTCAATTTTCAAAATTTCGCATTTAGAACAGACAGGGGCAGTGACAAGTTCAACAACGGGTTTTTCAATCGGGTTTTCAAGTTCTCTAACTTCCTTTCTAAGAAATGACAATTCCTTGGCAAATTTCAATAATTCAGTATGCATTTCATCATAATCAGCTCACAATTCATTATAGCTAGGTTCAGTAAAAACTCCTTTGTCTCTGAATCTTCTTATGCTACCAGACAGAGATTCGCTTCTTCTGCATTGCTTTCTTCATCTGAGGAACTGTCTCCCCGTATGCCTGAGACATACGCCTTCTTCTTGAAAGATTTGAATTTCTTTTTCTCCTTCTCCTTTTCTTTGTTCTGGTTGGCAATCTGAGAACAGTCAGCTCTAATGTGTCCAGGCTTGTTGCATTCATAGCAAACAATCTTGCTGGATCCTCTCTTTTGTGGTCGTCGGGTATATTGATCTCTTCTATACATTCTTCTGAACTCCCGAACAACCATTGCAAGTTCTTTGTCTTCTACTCCACC
Organism: Vachellia pachyceras; assembly: GCA_025593235.1. Lineage (NCBI taxonomy): Eukaryota > Viridiplantae > Streptophyta > Magnoliopsida > Fabales > Fabaceae > Vachellia > Vachellia pachyceras. The sequence continues at coordinate 12,819 of JANTPZ010003093.1, forward strand.
ATCATCATCCTCTGTTTCTGGCTCTTCCTGTTCTTTTACGGTTTTAAGCGCAACCCTTTCTTTTTCTTTTCTTCAATGTTTGAAAGTTCCTTTTTGAACTTTTGCTTGCACTCATACTCGGTAAGACTTCCAAACAACGCTGCCACAGATGTCATCGATTCTCCTTGGGACTCTTCAATGGCAGTCACCTTCGCCTCTCATTTGTCTAACAAAACGTTGAAAATTTTTCTGACTTGAGAGCATTGTCATATGTTTTTCCCAAGGCTGCTAGATTGTTTATGAGATGTGTGTGATGCATTTGGAATTCTGCAATCGTTTCTTCATCCTTCACTCTGAGTAAATCATACTCAATGGTAACCATGTTCACTCTGCTTTCCTTTCCTGCTTCAGTGCCTTCATAGGCTATCTCCAGTGCTTCCCACATGTGTTTTGTGAAAGGCAGAGTACAGACCTTGAAGAAGTCATCTTCATTTAAAGCTGCTTGTAGCATCAAAACAGCTTTTCTGTTCAACAGCATCTTCTTTTCTTTGTTATCGAATTCTGCTTTCAGCTTTGGAACCAGCTGATCTTTGTCCTTCTTCATTGGCACGATGTTTCCTATTTCAAAAACATCCCATAGATCAAAATCAGTGGCCAGAATAAAGTTTTGAAACTTCACCTTCCAGAATGAGAATTTCTGGCTGTTGAAGGCTGGCGGTCTGGTGATGGATGCTCTGTCGGCCATAACATGTTCACCAAATCCTGCCATGATCGCTCTTGAGACAGTTACATCCTTTACACAAGAGACATGCTCTGATACCTAATGTTAGTATAGGATTTGACCAAGAGAGGGGGTGAATTGGTCAGTTTTTAAAGTTAAAAAATCAATCATAGAAATTAAATGAAGTCACAGGTGAAAGTAGAGAGAAATGAAGACGAGTGATTTATACTGATTCGGTCCACCTGACCTACGTCCAGTCCTCAGAGCACCTCTGAGATTTCCAATCTACTAACCAATCGTAAATCAGCCTACCGAGCCTTTACAACCGGGATTCTCGCTCCCCCTAACACTTTGCACGAAAACAGAGTCACACACACTCTATTTTTCCGTCTCAACTTGGCCTAACAACCTCAAGGTCCCAACCTTAAGTTTCTCATAAGAATACAATGAGAAATATAAATATTCACTCTCTGGAAAGAGTAGATGGATAAATACTGAAGTTCATTGATATTATGAACAAAATGACGGAAGAGTAAGCTCCAAAGATAAAATGCGTATCAACGTTCATTTTTCATCTTCTCTTCTATCTTCAAAACTTCTTCATTTACAGTCGAGACTATCCAATAGCCGTTACACAAAGTTTGAATGCCCGTTAGATAGAAGCTTCTGCCCGTTACTTACAGCAGCTTGATTTGTTCGTCTGTCATAAATGCTTGCTGTTCAGCTGTCAAAGGCGAAGACTGAGAATGTAGAAGAGCTTTTACAGACATGCCTATACCTATTTTAATAGGTCAACATAAGTGTATTTATGGTGGCAGATGAAATTCAAATGGGTAAATATAAATAAGGAAAGATTCGGTGAAAAGTGAAGTTTGGTGTCAGAAACTTATGTCAGAGAATGAGTAACTCGAGTTCTTAAAATCTCATGACTCGAGTTCTAACATATTGAGTTTAAAACCATGTAGTGAAACTTCTAGCTATTGAAGAAAGAAACTCGAGTTTTATAATAGATGAAATAATGGTTAGAAGAGAACATTCGAGACTCGAGTTTTCATCAAATCAGAACTCGAGTTCAAGAAAACTTGTAATGGGAACTCGAGTTTGAGTATCAAGTTTTGAACAATAGTTGTAGAACTCGAGTTTTGAAAAAAAAAAACCTAGAACTCGAGTTTTATAATGTGATTGGAAACTTAAAGCTGGAACCTCAAGTTTTGAATTCAAGTTCTGAGACATAGTTGTGAAACTCGAGTTTTGTAAAACTTGGAACTCAAGTTCTATAAAATCAATTTTCAGAGATGAAGTTTAGAAGCCTGAGACTCGAGTTTTGGAAATTCAGAACTCGAGTTTCTTTTCATGCTTTGAATTTGCACAGATCAGGTCCAGCTTTCAGCACATGGCTCAACTTGCAACGCCTTTAACTCTCTCAATTCAACTCCAAACCTTGCAAATAATATATCAATGGAAAGCCCTGTATGTCCACTTTCATGTGAACAAGAATGAGTTCCAAATCTATTATATAAAGAAAGTTATGATAGATACAATAAGCAAAGGTCACTGATAAAGCGTTCAAATTGACTACCAACTTTCAAAAATTATATCCCCTTCATATGAAACGATTTGATGCTGATTTTGGTGTCTATGAATAGCATTTTGAGTCTAGTTTTATATTAAATTGGGTTCACATCAATAGGAGGTGCGGTTTGGGAGATATGAGTAAAATACCAAACATATGTCGAGCTGACAAAAAATAGAGATGCTAAAACTCGAGTTCTGATGACTTCAAAACTCGAGTTCTGATGAACCAAAACTCGAGTTCTGAAACTAAGAAGTTGAAGCTCGAGTTTTGGATGATCCAGAACTCGAGTTTTGACACTAAAAAGTTGAAACTCGAGTTTTTGATGATCCAGAACTCGAGTTTTGGCACTTCTTCTTCCTGTAACTCAATTTTGCTTTAGGAAGCTCCAGAAACTTATCAAACTCGATAATTATCTTCAAAAAATGGTTTTGAGCATCCAAATAAAGCTTAGATGAATGGTAACTCAATGAAAGATGATATAACATCTATTTAAAAACATTTTAAAATTCAAATTGAGTTATTTAACCACATCATCTTCCAATTTAAAAAGGATGCACAAATATAGCAGTAAGTCAATATGGATTATGAAAACTTTTTGGTCTATTATATTTGACATCATCAAAACTAATAATATCTAACACATAGCTTTAGAGATCTAGCCATCTTTTTATTCTTATCCCAATATTTGGCCAAATAGTCGGCCTCTCCATAAACACAACATATCCAATAATTTACTAAGTGATTTCTATCATATCGATAAGGTTGGAAATAGGCCAGGCGTTGGCAAAAAAAAAAGGAAATAGGCCAGGCAGCCTGTCAGGGGCCTGTGCCTAGCTTGTAAAAGCCTGCACGAGCCAGGCTTTTTATAGGCCCAGGTTGCCTGACAGACCTTTTTGGCCTATGGGGGCGGTATGAGCATGCTTTTTTTGCTAGTTGAAGCTATTGCAGGTAGGAGGATGATAATGCTGCTGCTACTTTGTCTTTGTCTTCTGATCCTGCTTTGCTATCTCACTTGTGATTAGAATTTGGTCCCTTGATGTAAATGATATCCTCGTTCTTCTCATTGTTCTTGTCTAAGGAAATTGCCGTCAAGGCTACATTGACGGAAAAGATGATTTTAGACGAGTGGAACATTGTGAAAAAGCCGGTATGACGGAGGAATGGATTTTCGGTGATTCGGGGAAGAAGTCAAGTTTCTCACAAAAAAATCACGAAGCAAAATATCTTGGAAATGGCAATGAGAGATCTGGGCAAAGAGAATACGGAGGCGTTGAATACGGAGGCGTTGTCAGCTACTCATGACGTTAATATAGATTTC
>JANTPZ010003095.1:0-21439 GCA_025593235.1 Vachellia pachyceras
AGCTACCGATACATTCCTAGTTTTTATGATTCAAATGCCTCCTCAATGCGATGTGCACAGCTGGTGTGAACCCCTCTGCTAGGGTTTGGTTCCCGCGGTGAGCTTGAGCTGTTCTGCTCTTCCCTCTCTGTCAGGGCTCTTTTCCCTCTATGCTAGGGTCTGGTTTTTCGCGGCGGCGAGATTGAGCGAGGAATCTGTTTAAGTTTCATCCTGACAGCCTATTCTTTGCCTCTTTGGTGAGTTCCAGGATCGTATGGCTACGGTTGAGTGCCATGGGTTTTCATCCTTGATTCTACAGTTTAGCCCCAGTTCCCAGCGTCTGCTCAGAGTTAAGGCTTGGATGATCTGCAGAAATATCGGTTTGGTGCGAGTCAGAGTCGCGTTGTGGCCCCACAAATCTGATGCAAAAGCCCCGCCATCCTTTGATGATGCCTCCCCTGCTTTATTTTCTGATCAGCATCTGTGTGTTGCTTTATTTGCTGGCATTTGAATGAATTTATATGATCTTATATGAGGGAATCAAGCTTTGCTATTTTTTCACCTCTAAATCTGAGTGACTGCTGCTTATTAGCTGCTGCAGTGTTTGGCTTTTCCATTTCCCCCAACTAAGTTTTCACAATCTTCACTTATTGGTATAGGTGATGCTTAGGTTAATATAGTCTGTATATTGTTTACTACTATAAGTCTATTTTGTTGTGCACATGGAATCGAAGCTAAACTAGGTGGGTTGTTGTTTATCTTAGGTCAAGCTTCAATTTTTGCTGTTTATTTCAGGGGAAAATCAGACCATTGAGTGGGCCATGCGCTTAAGAGTGGCTCTTCCATTGCAGAAACTTTAAATTATTGTAGTTCCGAGGGTCGGCCATTATACCATGATTTGAATGCTTATAGGGTTCTTTTTGATGAGGTAAAGTATACTTGGTGTTTTTGTAACTCTATTTAATTGTTTCCAATGATGTTTTGTTTTATGAGTTGTTGCTTATGACATCAATGATATATTGTGGTGATCATCCGATTTATTTGATGGATCATCTAGGAAGGTGATCCACGTCTGTCATGTTTTGGTTTGATGAAGAATAGTAGGGATGGAAAAAGCTATAGCACGAATCTTGCTTACACCTCCTGAGTACTTAAGAAATGGTACTACTGGTCCTTGCTACCCTGACCTTTATTACTTAGCTTCTCTTTTATTCTTCTACATAGTGAAAGTATAACTCAATTTGTGATTAGTTTCCTCCGTGTGGACTTGATATTTATACTTGTGATTAGGAAAAAGCTACTTAACTAGTGAACATGGTTTAACTACCATAGATGGTGGGCTGAGTGTAGAAAGAAATTTTGGTAGTTTTCAACGTTAATATAATATCTTAATAGCTATTCAATATGCTAGTATATTTTAATTTTGAGTGGCCTTTCGTTTTTCATGTCACTTGCAGCTCTTCATTTTGTTGAGCTAGCTCAACTACCCAACATAGAATAAATATCAATTTATGAACGGAAGCCATGCCTACTTTACAGTTGAAGGAGCAGTTGAAGGTCTGAGCAAGGAGATACTCACCATACAAGCCAAAGGTGATAAAGAGGCCGCAGGTTTGCTTCTAAAAAAAATATGGTGTGCTCACAGAACCGTTGAAAGTTGCTTTGAAAAGATGTTTTCATTTGAAGTGTGAGGAACAGAGTATTGGTCTTCTACCGCAGGTTTGCTTCTTAAAAAAATATGGTGTACTCGTAGAACCGTTGAAAGTTGCTTTGAAAAGATGGTTTCATTTGAAGTGTGAGGCACAGAGTATTGGTCTTCTATTGTTTGAATTGATTTTCCTTATAGAAACTTAGGCTGAATCCAATATTGTGCATGTATGCATATGATTATTCTTCTGTTAGTAAATTTTTAGTCCTAAATTTTTCTTAGTATCTTATGTCTTTTGTATGTTCTACCAAAATAAGTGATGTTTCCATTTTATGAAGATTCTTACTATCTTGAATTATACAAGAAGTCCATGTTCCAATTGTGTCAATAATTCAATCTAAGGGATGGGTTCCCTTTCTGTCAAAATAACCATTGGCTATGTGACTTGGAATCTTCAGATTGCCCTTGCCTTACTTCTCGGGAGTGACTATAATCAAGTATAATGGTTGAAGGAGTCAGCTTGTCAGATAGTTAGATCAATTGGTGAAAAATGCGTGCTCCAAAAGTTTGCTTATGAAGGAATTGAATGTCTGAAAAGACTGAAAGGCGCAAAGAAGCTGGGGCAAGTTTCCAAGAACAACAACAAAGAAAATATGTTGGACCGCAATGTGGCATTGAGTCATGGTAAAGCATTTATATTGCTTCTAATCCATGACCTGCAACTTGCCCAAATGTAATTTTCTCCTAGATTGTTGCAACTGGTCAGAGTTTACAAACCTATTAATAGTTTGTGGCATTCATTGATATGCTTTTTTTCTTAAACATTACTAGAGTGAACATGTTTTATATATTGATTTGCCCCTAATAAAATTTTGTTTAATCCTGTGGAAGTTTGCCAGGTTCACATATTTGTTTCTATCTTTGTATATGCAGGAGGCGAGAACAATGCGCAAAGAGATTATAATTTCTTGGAAGTTATCAATGCTTATGTGAAGCCAAAATGCCACTTGGGAGATTCTGATATCATGATGAGGTAATTTTACATTAGTTAAGTGGTACTGAGACTCATGTTGCCTGGTTCATTATGGTATATTATATATTTCTTATAGTCTGAAGAATCAGATCTGGTCAACAAATTATACGTAACTGATTTCAGCAGATGAATGACTATCTCTGCAGGGTTCTTGCTCAGTACCCATTTCAACGTAGTAAATTCCAACAGATATGTGATGAATTCTTTCAATGGCCTCCAGAGAAAATAGGTTCTTCAACTGTTCTTGCATACTCCATCTTGTCTTGTATAAGGTTATTTATCCATATTTTATTTAGATTGGATAGTACCTATGAACAGCTGATTCTCATATTGTTATTTAGAGTTTTAGAATTTCAATTATATCCCTCTTTCAACCAAAATTCTTGGAAACTTACAAAACCTTGGATATTGACAATGGCAATACCAGGCCAATACTTTTTTGGAAGTAATTTCAATTTGTGACTTTATTGATGGTTCATGTCATAGATGAGTATATACTTCCAAAGATAGCTGAAAGGGATTTACGACGATTTACCAATTTGTGCTCAACTTCATCGAAAGTAGGAGCGGATCTTCCTTTGATTGAGGTACTACTAGCCCCTGCCATTGCTCATCATTTAATTACTGCCTGCTTAAGCTAACAATATAACTGCCTTTCAATTTTTTTTTCCAATTATATGCTACAATGACTCTTGGGTTACTGATTTGAAGTCATTACTTTTTAATCACATTTCATTGTTCACACCACATTTCATTTATATAAGCTTGGTATATTTGCAGGTTCATAAAGCTTCTCTATCCCTATATATGATTCTGTTGATCCTGGGGCTAGGAATAGCCATTGCCTTAGGCTATAATAAATTCATACGTCCTTGTCAGCTTCATGCTCATGGCTGGAAAAAAAAATTCTTGCCCCTGGTACAAAACACAAGGTTCCTGAAGATACTGGTTTTTGGAGTGAAGCGGGACTTTTGAAGCCCATATCATTAATTCAAGATGAGAACCCCTGCATAATTCTGCATAAAGAAGAATGTGTAGAATAATAATCTTATTCATGAAGATATTGGGTTTTGGTGTCCATTTTGTTTCCTCCAATCTTTTATCATTAGAATGTGTGCTTATGGTTATAGATACTATGTACTTGATATTACTATTTAAAATTTATTTTTAGGGTCAATTGTGTAATAAAACAAGATTTGTTTATGAAATATTTTTGTAAATGCGTAGTTGATTCATATTTAAAATCAGTGAAGCATTTAGCAAAGAAATTGTTAAATTTAGCGACGGAATATAACCTATTTAGCGATGGAATTGTCAAATTTAGCAATATAATATAACCCATTTAGCGATGGAATTGTCAAATTTAACGACGGAATATAACCCATTTAGCGACAGAATTATCAAATTTAGTGACGGAATATAACCCATTTAGCGACGGAATATAACTCATTTAGCGACGGAATTGTTAAATTTAGTGATGAAATATAACATATTTAGCGACGGAATTTTTAAATTTAGCGATGGAATTTTCCGTCGCTAAATCCGTCGCTAAATTAGAATTTCCGTCGCTAAATCCCTCGCTAATTAGCGAGGGAATTAGCGACGGAATATGTTTCCGTTGCTAATTTAGCGACGGAATTAGTTCTGTCACTAATTCTGTCGCTAAATTGTCAGTCGCTAATTCCGTCGCTAAATTTAGCGACCCTCTTATTAGCGACGGATTTAGCGACGGACTTTTTCCGTCGCTAATCCGCTTTTTCCGTCGCTAAATCTGTTTTTTCCGTCGCTAAATCTGATTTTTCTAGTAGTGGATGAAGACCTTTGTGTGGTAAATATTGTGTATGGGTGTGTTAAAGGAGGAGTCTCACATAATTTGGCATTATGGAATCCAAGTGAATATAATCTTGGATTAGTAAATTGATTAAGAGGAGGAGTATGTTAACATACGACAAAGGGCCACTGAAGGCAAATCTGACATTTTCCCTACCCCTTTGTGTGTAAGTTAATTGCGATATTGGGCACTCTTTATAGAAAATATCCGTCTAATTAATTCGTCACTCTAATAACAATTATGGGTTTTAATATTTGTAACCAACGTCTTTTAATTATCATTAAGTGTGTTAATGATAATGTAACCACCCATTTAATTGTCATTAGGTGCATTAATGGACGAGTTAATTGCCATTAAAATATATTTAGGAGTGCCTTATGTCATGATGATTTGCAGCCTATAAAAGGGCATGGGGTCGAAGTTCTAAGAGCGGCTCTTGAGCTTTCGAGCATCATTCTTCCCTCCTCTAGTTCTCTACCTTGCTGAGTTCTAATACCTTCCGCTAGTTCTGTATCCCTGTATTTTTACAGGAAGAATCCGTTTAATTCTGAGGAGTGCCGCAACTTGCCGGTAGTCGCGGAATAGCTCTTAAGGACAGTGTCCTTGGACGCGACTCGGATTAATTCTTTATTTGCAGGTGTTGCTGCTGTCTGGATTAGTACAACATTGTAGAGTAGCCGGAAGATCCACTGACATTTACAATCTTAAGAGCTAGTTCCGGTCTAGAGCCATTCCGGCGCTGGTGAATCTTCTAGAGAACGGGGGGTTCAGAGGGATGAACGACGCATCGACGGCGCTGTATTCGTTGTGTTCGGTGAATGAGAACAAGATAAGGGCAACACAAGCGGGAATCATGAGGGTGCTGGTGGAATTGATGGCTGATTTTGGACCAAACATGGTGGACAAATCAGCGTACGTGTTGAGCTTGAAGGTATCGGTGCCGGAGGTGAGGACAGCATTAGTAGAAGAGTAGGAATTCCGGTGCTGGTGGAAATGATAGAGATGGGTTCACAGAGGCAGAAGGAAATCGCAGTGGTGGTACTGTTGCAGATTTGTGAGGACAGCGTGGCTTATCGTACAATGGTTGCTCGCAAAGGGGCCATTCCTTCGTTGGTTGCATTGTCTCAGTCCGGTCAATATCCAATACGGGCACCTATCACTCCACGCCACGCTATGTTCATTGTGTTCCTCAATTCTCATCACAACATCACAAAGCCCCGCTCTCCCTCCCTTCTCCCACGTGGACAAAGTATCACAAGCCTCCTATTCCTCGCGAATAATCATTAAAGGCATTGAAGGTAAGGCCTTCATATTATAAATGCTACGTGATTCGGCTATTGTGGCTTTAAGGTACGCATCTCTAATTTAAACGAAATAGGCAACGCTTGTACGCGCACTTGTTGAATTTGTCACGACCCTATGTTCAGCACCCACAAGCCTTCCGTTACTAATCATCTGAAAACATCACATAACCGAATATATATATATATATATATATATAATATCAGTCAACTGTGTTCTGAAGATGTGGATATAAAGAATTAGAATATGTGTGTGTGGACCTGTAAGAGAAGGCCTATGTTTACGACGAAGGCAATCCATTCTCCATCTTTGAGGACTTGACGACCATTGACGTGTTGTTGACGTTGTTGAAGGAGGATAGTGATGAGGTTAGGGTCTCTGTGCTTGGCTAAACCCAACGTTAAACTTGGCTCTGGACAAGGGGGGTAGTGATGAACCAACAACGTTGGATTCTCCCTCAGCTCGCCACATAAGTATCCACGGCTCAGCCCTAATCCTTGACCAAGCATTCTCACTTCTTTTGCGTATTTCCCTACTACCTCACTGACAAAAAAGTGCCAAATCGTGTTATCAGTTTGTATGATTTCATTCAATTTAAAAAAAGTTTGATTAATAAACCTTGGGCAAGCTGTGATTTTTGTTTCAAAAAGGAAGACAATGACGATTTATTTTTTTTTTTGAAAAATAAAATATTTATTGAAGCAAGTTGAGTTGCTCGTTATCCATATTTGACTGTGACGAATTTTGATTCTATTTGCAGTTTAAAGAATGCTTCAGTGATGAGGACATGCATATTATGCTGATTAAGGACAAATCGTACAAAGAAATAAATTCGCTATCAGATTCTTATCAATTCATTATTTCAATGCCTTCCAATTATATGGACGTAAGATTATGACGTGAAACAGTTTTCTGATGAAACAGCCACACGACTTGCTTCTAAAATAATCATCCCAATCAACTCAACACGTACACATTACAAGACTGTGGATTTATTTGGAACAATATTTTTAAAAATCAAACACATATTTAACAGTATTTTTTCGCAAAACAAGATAATCTCATCCACATATTTATCTCGAGTTACGTAAAAGAACTTCTTTACCATATTTACAAACGGGTTCTGTATTGGACTTCCATAAGTATATGCATGAAAGATGATATATATATATATGTAAACCATGTAAAAGGACAAAAGAAAGCAACTTATATATATATAAAGCATATATGTATGTGTGTGTACCGGTAATTAGATGGTTTGTGAGGCCAATATTGTGTATTGGGCAGAGGAGGACAAGGGAGGGTCAAGGCGTCCTTCCAGTACTGAATAGCGTCCTTGGAGTAGTTCTCACTGCTTGTATACACCTTCCTCTAGGGTCCCTCGAGCATTCTTCTAGCTTGTCCTTCCCAGTCATCGCATGAAATTCCTTGCAAACCTTCGTCGTTTCCTTGATTAATTCCTCCGAAACTCCATGGTTTATTACCTATACATCACACAAACTCACAAGAAGGAGACATTATTGTTGCTTCATTATTCTCATCCATTTGCTGCCCTGATATGCATACTAAAAGTTGTGATTAACGTGAAGGAAATGAAGCGATTAAGGTTTGACTACTGGACAACCTGGAAAAAGCCAAAGTCCTCGGAGGCTTTCAAGATGTTTGCAACTACATCACGTGATCGGAGGTCAAGCAACGGAATTGTCTGGCCGGAAGCTGGTATGAGGTAGCCGGGTCTGGTTTCTGGCGGTTGCACATAAGATGAAGGCACAGGGGAATGAACGTTGAACCAACTTGACACTAGCAACTCGTCGATGCTCGCCATTATTCCTTATTATGTGACAGCCTGCAGCTTCAGAAGCAAAGAACTGCACTATATATTTGTGTAAAAGAGAAAAATAAGTCTCTATATATAGTGCATTAGTGCTACTGCTGGTGAACCCTACAAGCCTATAATAAGCTGCTTTACTCTTCTTGCAGTAAATCTGTACGTGGATAACTTAACCTTACAGTCTCTTGTTGGAAAAAAGAAAAAACTATAGCTACATATAATACAGCCTGTTAGGTGATTGAAAAACTGCAGTTCTCTAACATAAACCGTACAACCTTTTTTGGTATTTACCAGTGCAATGGATTTATTTTGAGCATACACGTCTGCATATTGGTATGACACACACACAAACACTCATATTTGTATATAAATATGATCATATATAGTATACATATTATAAGAGTTGTCCGGCCCCAAAAAAAATTATGAGAGTTGGATCCAAATTTACTGTGGATATATGCATTAATCATCACAGACGGGTCCCCTAGGCTATGGTATTATATAAGGGAAAATTATCCAGAGGTCCCAAACAAGGGAATGCGTTACAAAATGGTTTCAAGAGGTTGTTAATGACAAGTCGAGAAGCACCATTTACAAGTGAAGCAGTTATCATTAACAACCTCTTGGGACTATTTTGTAATACATTCCTTTAGTTGGGACTTCTATGTAATTCTCACTATATATAATATACATTCTAAGAAAGCAAGTCTTAAGTTATTTCTTTTTTCTTAATAGTTTTTGGTTGTATTGAAATATCATATATATTTTTCAGATAATCTTAAATGTTCACCCCTTTAACCATTAATCCTAATTTTATCTGCAGCAAGATCCGACTGATCAGCAGGTAATAAAATGATCACTGTTTAGTGTAGTGAAAGGGCACTCGTAAATATATCCGATGGACAATAGCCAGTAGCAGCTACTTTATGGTGATGAGAGATGATGAGTTGAAACCATCAACTGTGGGCGTTTGAAGTTAGGAACGGGTAGATTAGACAGGCTAGCCAGCTGAGAGAATCCAACACCCATCTGTGAGAGTAAATTAGGTAGAGCAATAGAGGGCTAGTGTGTGAGTATGCTATATCATCAATTGATGTTGGTCGGTGAGAGTTTTGACTAGAAAAGCCAACTTCCTAATGCCTGCTACAATGAAATTGATCTATGAAAAGTGAAAATAGATATGGATATGAGTTTTAAAATTATGTTTGGTTTGTTATGAAAATAAAGATAGAATCCATATTTTTTTATGAATGTTGATTTTTTTAGAAATGTAATAAAAATATTATTTTACACAAAGGATGTTATTTTGGTTCAAAAAATTTGGGTTCCATGGAATCCAGATGAATTCCATGGGCTTGGGTATGGAATGGAATTCCATGAGTTTTTGTGTAATTGAATTTTACAAGGAATTATAATTTTATCATACCAAACATGCATATAACATGGAATTGAATTTCAATTCCATCCTCCCATTTTCATGTCACCAAACGGATCGTGTGCGCGCCCCTTGCAACATTATTTTCTTCTACCTGTCTCTCTTTTTTTGCCAACTTCTCTGCTACCTTTTCCCTGTCCAGGAACTTACCGAAGGCAATAAGGAAATGATGGAGAATTGATGCAAATTAATTAAAGTGGATTAATTGGTATATACAGGTCCATATATAAAAGTGCACATTGTGTGTGTGTGTGTGGGGGGGGTATCTTTAATTAATTAGATAACAGATGAAAGGCTTATTAATTAATGTTGACAGATGCGTAGTAATAGGAGAAAAGAATAAAAGTAATATTAGTGGAAGAAGACTACATGATGAGGGAGGGACCAGGGAAGCAACAGGTTCAGGAATGTGGATGCATTTCATCTTTTCTAGGCTCTCGGCTGCATAATAATAATAGTGATTAGTTAATTTTTCCACCCTAAAAGAAGCAGCCCAGTCGCCTTCAAAGTAATAAGTAATATTAATTAATTAATTAATCAATCTCACACCTACCCACGTTTGTTTCCAGCCCAGTCGTGGGTGATTAGAATATTTTCTTTAAAACATGACAGTAATTCCCACCGATAAATTCAATCTACTCAATTACCACGCATTGATAGCTAATGATCTTCACCACTGTTAATCAGGAAATTTCTTGATTTAAAAAAATGACTTGGATTCAATGACTTGATGGCTAGTCAGTTTGAAGAGTGGGCTTATTAAGATATTCATAGGTTGTTTATTAATGAGGTGTTTATATTAGTAAGTAGGATTTAATCTTATTCGTTGCGGAATATTGGGTGAATTTTTTTTTATAAACCATCCGGTATCCTGGGATATCTTGGATTCATTGCCTGCCTCAAACTAATCAGGACCCCTGCGAAGAGACCTTATTGTGGTAGCGAGATACCGATGGGACAACCTCTTTGAGGTTGCGCTAATTATCGCGACTGTCACTCCCCAGAATTCAAACCCTCATCCTGAAAAATGCTGGTAGTAATCTTTTCATTGTCTATGTTAGAGCTGTGAAAGTAGCCAGTCAACCCAATCCTGCCTGAGCTAGCCAGGCCTTAGGGCATGGTCAAACCCTACCCTAGCCCAACCCAAACATATAAGTGTTTTTTTCTTAGAAAATTATTGTTTTTTCTTTTTATGATCATCGTGAACACTTTTTATGATTTCAATTTTTTTATAAAATCTCATTCAAAATTTTAAACTGATTTTCTTAGAAGTGAAAACACTGGATAATTGCTAATTTTTACTGGATTGTTCTTCAATATAAAAATCAATTAACTTTTCTTAGATCCTAATATTATTTTTTTTATGAAAATGAACACTCTAAACCAAATTAGGACTCCATTTAAAAATGTTCATTGCAACTCCTTTAAAAAAAAAACCTAATCTTTATTTATCATCATCATCGCATGCCTGATCTAAGCACCATTTATTTGAAAATCATTATTTTAATTTTTATTAATGGAGAATGATACTAAAAAACCTTTAAAATATGGAAAAGACAAATTAGGGTGTCTATTAAGTTTTACCTTAGATTGGACTCAGTGAATCAATTAGGGATATTAAAATTTAATAAAAAGATAAGAATGTCCCTGGAAGTTGAAAAAATTAGGACTCCATTTAACAAATGTTCACATATATAATGAGTCAAGTATAGGGAAATTGCCATTGCAAATTAGTTGCTTAAGCCATTAGCGATGTTTTTATCTTTTCATCAAATTTCAATATTCTTAATTGGTCTACTCCTTCTGGTATGGAGCTAAACTTACTGGATACCCTAATCTATCCTTCCATGTTTTAAAATTTTTTCAGTGTCACTTTCTTTTTATTAACGCTCACTTAAAACTTTTAAGTTAAAGTATGTTTTTAGTTCTTTATGTTTGTATCAGTTTCATTTTAGTCATTTAAGTTTAAAAAGTGCACTTTCAGTCCCTCAAACTTAATGCTGTTAGTATCTCTTAATGGAAATAGCTAACTCATCTTGGATATAGTTATTTTTATTTTAAATCTTTTTTATTTTAAACAATTCAAAATATCAAATTTATTATATTATTAAATTAAAATTTAAATGTGAGTATGCTTTGCCAACTTTTTATTACAAAGTCATCAATTAAATTTAATAATTCAACAATTTTCATTAAGAGAGACTAACGGTGTTAAACTTGAGAACTGGAAGTGCATTTTTAAATTTAAAGACTAAAATAAAATTTGATGCAGATATAAAAGACCAAACGTATATTTTAGCCAAACTTTTATTTGGTTTATAATTTTATACACATGCACACGTGGGGGTTACGCATGGAATACGCATCAAGTGGACTTGATCGCTGGCCAATCCAAAACACACGGATAAGTTTCATGAGGAAAAAGAGAGCTAATGACAATTACGTCTAAATTTTAATTTAATTACAATTAGGTCCTGTAAAACACACAAATTGTGAAGAACTCCCAACTTTGACGGCCTCGTCGTTGTTCTCTCCACCGTTCCTCTTCCTAACCACATGGCTCTTCCTAATTATTGTCTCATTAATGTGTCCGACTGCCAGAACATGATCCTACTTAGTTTTTAATATAAACGATAGTTAATTTTTTCCTGGAGTTTTAAAGAAATTAAATAGACTGATATATTTATTTTTTTTCCAAAATAACTTATCTAACTTATAAATTGATGTGCATACTTTATGTTTTGTACATAAATGATAAAATTAAAGCTTAATGTGAATTTATAACAAAAAATTCACTTCAATTTGTCAAGTTAGTTGTAATACTTATTAATTAGTCTATGGTGGGAAAAGCTTCCATGTTTTATGGATGAAAGTGAATAATACTTCCGATAAAAATAATTTAATTAGCTGCTTCCTCTCGAACCACCATGCAAGACCACATCAAGATATAGAATACCCAATTACAATGGTATATAATTACTCCTTCAACAAAAAAAAAAAGAAACAGAATTAAGAGAGATTTATGATTAACCACACAGAACCAGTTTAGATAATATGGCAGAATATGAGCAAAGATATTAAAAGGATAAGAGAGGATATGAATATACAATAATGTCATATCTTGTCGTATAGCTCATTATCACTCTAGTATTTTAATTTCTGGATATTTGAAATTTGAATCCTCAAAAAGAGTAGTAAACGAATAGAAGATTGATTCATCCATGGGAGGAACAAGCATGAGGCAAAAGTTCAGTTATCCTCATTATCAACGACATGGCCACCTAAATTCCTTGCATTCTTAACAATCCATATCAACATCAAACATAAATTAATGATAACAAACTTGACCCAAAAAAATTAGGGAAGATAAAAAGAAAGCTTTCTTGTAAGTAATCAACCTGCATTTGATGTGTTACCAGTTGAAACCCCTTTTCTGAATCATCCAATTCAAAGCTATCTTCTTTGACTTGATCACGAGCACGACTCTGAAGAGCAAGGTTATAAAAATAACGCATGCTGTGCGTTAGATGGAAAATGGTGCAAAATACAATTAAAATGAAGTTGGAATTGTGATTTATATATACTTGAACATGTTTTTACAAAAAAAAAAAATAGTTTGACAGAAATTCATTTGGATGATTATTAGAAATTGGTTTTTAAAGATTTAAATATAAGCACAAGCTAAATACCAAAAGACAGAAAAAATTACTTTAAAATAAAAGCCACTTTGAGGTGCTTTTAAGTCTAGAAGCCACTTTGAAATGACTACGAAGGCCATCCCTATTACACACCCCCAATATTTATTGTTATTCTTAGTAATTGTAAAATAAAATTCAATTAAAAAGGATAATTTGGTTTTTATCACTAAAAGATGCTATATTTAATTGATTTAAAGAATAGTTACATTAATCAAGAATTATAACATGGAGACTGCGATCAATATGAAACTTCCCAGCAAGTTTCTCCTTAAAAATTACACTTTTCAAAAAGTTCATATATATTTGAACCAAAGCGACCCGTGAGGATTTCTTTTCTAAATAATTAAGCTGGGGACAGTACTTAACCCTACAAAAAAAACTAATCAGGAGTAGTCAAAACATACAGCGCATATAGACAAGTTAATGCAAAAGCTTATAGCAGACATTACCCAAAAGTTAAATATACTTGTTTGTGTATTACAGCAACGAAACATTCTAGAAGTATATATACTTTTTTTGGGAACAAAATCCAATCAAAGGAATTCTTGGTAATAAGAACACACTCAGACACACATCAGATAATTATCATCATCAATATATGTGGGAGAAGCTGATTCCTCCAGTTTATATAGATAGATCATGCATCAATCATTGCAGTCTCAAGCTATGTAATCTACAAAATACTCCCCTGATGATAGATATAGTTGGAGAAGCTTAATTATATTTTATTCTGTCACTCACTCTGCTAAAAGAACCCCCAGTAAAAACTGGGCCAAACATCTGGATTGATCCCTCTTCATAATATATTGAGTTTGATTTAAAGTTGATTTTGATGATTAATCATCATACCACCCAGTTTCAAAAATTTAACGAAATTATATTGTTTGATGCATATATAATTTATACGTGTAATCTTAATTAATTCCCTCTTTCTTTACACATACCCCTAGCTAGTCAACTTTGAAATCGAATTCTTCCAAAAGAAGCAGACCCATAATATATAATTTTAATTAATTATTTCATCTCTCAGCATTGTTGAATCAGCTGGCATCCCATTATATATGTTATGATGTAAGAAGCTTTAATTAGTAGATCTCTCGAAGTCTCTATATATCTTTTGGCGCACAATTACCTTTAACATTAAACAAAGGATTAAGTTACAATCAATACGCAAAACAAGCACAATCACATGCGTTAAGCCAATCGCACATTGTCCTAACAAATCTAACATGATACCATATATATACAGTAGGCGTGGCCACGTGTTGGCTGAATGACTCGTTATTGAGAGTCCATGTTCCCCATTACTGCCTTAATTGGAATCTTATGCTATAAACAATTCTGTGATTAATTGCATTAAGCAGTTTTTAAAAAGAACACCATCACACTATTGCCAAGGTTGGCAAAAAACAAAACTAAAGCTGGCTAAGCCAATATAATAATCTCATTAAGATATGCATGCAATCTAAAGGCATGGAATTGAGGATTAAGTTGATGAACCACCTGTGCCATGTTCATTTGTTGGCAGGCCACTTTCAAATGAACAGCAACAAACCACCCCATATGTATCTTCTGTTGTTTTCATAGAGATTATGTTTCTTCTTAAATTCTCTTTCAGTTCTATCATACATATGAGATTTTATTTTCAATATTTTGTACTTAAATTTACGAACTCCGTACTGCAAACCTATGATTTTGCCTCCCTTGATATCCATTTGGTCCATTCTGATTGGAAAGGTGACATTGAAGCTGTCAAGCACTTCAACTCCATCAAGAGAATGTAAATGATGGAAGCGATATATATATATATATATAGATATTATTACTCGCTCATGACATCATAGTACGAACAAGAGAGAAATTAAGTAGAAATTAAAATTGGATTCGGAGTTGTTAATAATATAATATATAGGTTTGAACAACCACTAGCTAGCGAGCGAGGGTGTGACTATGTGTGACTGTCTATATATATAGGTGACTAAGAGACTGAACAAATTAAAGTGTGACACAGACCTCGGAGATAGAGATAGAGATATATATCAATATATATTTTTGTTTTAAGTTGAAGCAGTGAAAGAAGAAAAGTGTGGTAGCTACGACGATGATTATGGGTTCAGAGAAAGGGTGGAAGAAAGGGCCTTGGACTCTTGAAGAGGATAAGCTACTTAGTGAATATGTAAGCTTGCATGGTGAAGGAAGGTGGAGTTCAGTGGCAAAGTTTACAGGTAATGGTATTAACTGTATCCTATATTTTGATTCTTCCAGAAACCCCTCCAAATAACCTAGTTGGAAAATGAGAATGCCTGGAGAGCTAGCACACACCCACCCACCCACACTGAGATATATATATATATATATATATATGATAGCTGCAAGATAATGAAAGAGAGTAATTATAAGTGGCTGATGTTGAATAAGTTGGTGGTTTCAGGGTTAAATAGGAGTGGGAAAAGTTGCAGGTTGAGGTGGGTGAACTATTTGAAGCCAGGCCTGAAGAAAGGCCACTTAACACCTCAAGAAGAAGCCATCATATTTGAAGTCCATGCTATGCTGGGTAACAAGTAAGTCATTCAATAATTATATTATGACTTTCTTAATCATGTTAATTATTAAGTACAGGTAATTGATTAATTATGTACACGTAAATTGAACTTACACACAGGTGGTCTACAATAGCAAAATATTTGCCAGGTAGAACAGACAATGAGATTAAGAACTACTGGAGAACCCACTTCAAGAAGAAAGACAAGTCCTCACGTATCAATAAGAGGCAAGAAAAGAGAAGATCAAGAATTCTTAAACAGATGAAACAAGAGCAACAGCAACCACAGCAGCATCAGTATGATGTGCAAAAAAGCAGCAAGTGGTCTCATGCAGAGCCAAACAATAATCAAACAAACGTTTCTGCTGGGAATGTTGCTCTAGAAGAAGACTACTACCATCCATCAGCAGTAATTACCACCATGGAAGACCAATATAGTAACCTGCCTTTCATGTACCAAGATTACTTTCCGTCGCCGTGGACTGAGAATAATACTACTGTAGAACAAGATGAAGGCTTGTGGGTTACGTTATGGAACCTTGACGAAGAAACACAAGGTCATGATGATACTGGGAACAATCATCAGTTCAACGAAAATGGCATTCATCGTAACCAGATTGCAGCAACTTCATGTTTCGATGAAATTTCCGACAACCTCTGCTTTGCAAAATACATGTCCGGCTGAACGTAAACTGTCTCGGACAATTTCTGTTGTATGTTTTGTGATATTGCATCAGCATTATGTTATTAAATAAATTTTCCTTCTTAATTTTTTCTCCCTGCACTTGTAAAATTGTATTTTGTTTTTATACATATATATATATATTCCGACCATGCCTACGTAATTGAGTATAATTTGTCCCGGCATACGCCATTGTACGTTAATACTACTCTTAGAATATATTAAGTTGAACCCTTCTCCATTCTCATGCTTTGTTTGTTAATCTTCAAATTTGGCTATCAACCAATGCAGCATCATTAATGCAAAATATAATAAATTACATAATCAAGAAATTACATCTTTGAGTCATGTACGTACATCTCATCTTAAATTCTACGTAAATTGTATACGGTTCAGAAGGATATTCCTTATCTTCTTGGCCTTTCTCTCCTTCAATAGTTGACTTACCACTGGCGTTTAATGTGAGATGCGTAATTTACTCCGGCCACGTGTCTCTTAAAGAGGTCAAAGGGATTCACTTAGTCAAACCACTATAAGAGATTAAGCCCAAAGCTCCAGGATAATGGGCCAAAGAAGCCCAAGGGATGTATGGGCTACAGCAGAACAAAGTCCATAACAGAAAATTTATAATTGAACAAAATTTAAAACATAAACATGGCCCATGCAGGTCTCGAACCTGCGACCTTCGCGTTATTAGCACGACGCTCTAACCAACTGAGCTAATAGGCCGTTGGTGAGGTTATATAACAAATTTTATTATCAAAACATCAGAACGCCTTCGTTTTACATAAAGTGGCACCACGGAGACAACAAGCGCGAGAAAATGGATAACATTACTTCTAGTGAGCTTGCAGGATTTGGAGTGGGTGCTCTGCTCCTTCGTGCCACCACCGCGGCCCCCAAAATCGATGCTTTCTTTGCTGCCCCTCAGCGTAGATAACCGAGTTAGTTGTTCTCTCGTCGTCGTTTTTTCCGCATACTTTGTTGTTTTCTGCAATGGATGAGCCTTGCTTGATTTCATTATATATTACTGATTACTGCGTTTCGATGGAACTCGTGGTAACGTTATGATGTTACCAGTGATACTTAGGAGACTTTCATATTTAAGAGTCATTGGGTTTTATTTGACCCAGAATTTAGCTGTCGTTTCTTTCCAATCATGATTTATGGCCTTGTACCTATCTAACATGTCTATTCAATCTAGTAGTGTTTACAAGCTTGATTGTTTTTCAACCGTGCTTTCTTGGACTTAAGCTGCTTAATATCATCCCCAGCCCCCTCTCACTTGGCTAGATAGTTATTACCCTTCAAAACCAAATCGTAAAAAACGAAAGAAATGTGAAAGGAAAATTGCTGTTACATAGTGAAAAGGTTCTTGATTAGACCAAGTCCATTAGGTGGAGTGTCGCACTTTTGCATGAGGATGACCGTTAGCAACAATAGTAATTAGCGCAAAACTAAGACCTGGAAGGCAGTCTGACGAGATGTATTAGGCCATCTAGCTTGCTTCATAAGGGAGGGTATAGGAAATATCAGCAGTTAGATCCATCGGTTCTCTAATCATCACGTACTTTTAATTTATCTGGTTTTTTTCAACATAACCATTTAGTTCTTTCTGAAAGTACTTCCGTTTGTTGCACAACTCAGCGAGAAGCCGAAAACCCAATATTTCTCTTCCCTTACCATCTAGTAAGTGTTCTGACTCAAGAGGGAAGAACTCACAAGTGCCCCAAAGAAGTTACGAATTTCCTCTTTTGGCAACGAAAACCACCAAAGGCGCCTGATCTGAATCAGATTACATCATCAATCCAATAAGAGAAAAGGCACTGTGCAGCTCAAGTGAATCCAATCCTTGCTCTTTCATCTGTGCCTTTACATCCTTGTTGTGTACAGCAAAGATTTTCCTTTTCTTATCTTAACTTCCACTACCAGCATAAGAAAAGAATTCGCAATTACACCAAGCAGATGAATCCTTTTTTTGGTGCATGCAGATCAATCTCTTGATTTCTCTAAATGTTGATGGCATCATCATACTGTTGTTTGTTGGCATTTTTCTTTGGGAAGAAGGCAACTTAAAGTATAGCAGATCTATACCAGAAAGTTCTGGGACATAACATTCATAATTATAATATCGTATTTGTTAGGTTTTCCTTCTTGTTAGAGGGTTATCTCATCAAGTTGTTGCAACATTTCTGTTTCTCTTGCGTTTGTGGTTGAACTCTGGATGCCAGCCAAATACTTGTTGCCTTGTTAATTGATAGCTTGGATTCTTTTATCCCCCTTTTGTGCACTTTCGCACTTAGGAGTGTTTAGATCATTATAATGGACTATCCCATTCATATCCCACTAGCTTCATACTAAAGGTCGGGTCTTAATGTGGCAACTCTGCCAAGTGCCAAGCCTTTTTTGAAATCCTAGTTTTTTCTAAAATGCACACTTTACCCACGGGTGTCGTGGTGCAGTGGTCAGTGCGACTGTCACCACCCCAGGGGTCGAATGTTCGATCCCTGGGAGCAACGCTCGGGGGTAGAGGTAACCCACCCATGGTGCAAAGCACCTTACAGGGGTGCGCCACGTGTATTCCTCGCTCCAGATTAGTTGGTTGCCCCGGGTTACCTGGTCCAGTTGAAAGAAGGCTAGGGATTTAGGAAAAGGCGTCGGATACCGGAGGGGTTCCGATTGTGGGTCAAAAGGCCCATTTGCTTGTTGTTCACCAAAAAAAAAATAAAAAATAAAATGCACACTTCGAATAGTCCTTTGGATCTCATAATTACTTCTAACACACTTGACATGTATGTCGCAACCCTTGAATGCAGCTCACTGGATTTGTGCAAACGATGTGGCAATCTGAGGAGAATAGCATGTACTAGATGCAGAGGAACAGGATCTGTTGGAGAAGGGGCAATATTTGCTATTAACCTTGTAGAGGATTTGTATGATACCCTTGGGAGTAAACCGGGGAAGCAGGTACCATGCGTAAAATGTCAAGCCAAAGGTTATTTTTCATGTCCTGATTGTTCCAGACCATAATCAATTAGATTATTTTCTTTAAAGTCATGTAACAAATCTTGTGTCAACAGACGTGCTCATCCTCAATATAAAGATCTTATAGTGACATTGCTTTTTCCTTTGCTTGTTTTCCTTTTTCTTCCCCCAATAAATGGTGATATGTTGGAGCAATATATGTATGGAAACAATTTAGGCGCAGTCATCTGTTTATTTTTGCATCTGATTTTTTAACACACGTAGATATTTTTTTCATCGCCTTCTGTTAAATACTTGATGGGTACCTAATATGCATATGTGGAAGGATGAAGAATATGAAGGAGGAATCATGTTGTCAAAATTATTTTTGTCTTTGTTTTAGTTTCTTCCTTTTGAATTTTTCTAATTGCTTCATTGTTCATTTACAACGTTTACAAGTAACATGAAAAAAATGTTGGAAGTATTGACCAATCAAAATATGCCACATGTGAATGGAGGGATTTGTTTTCCAAATATGCCAGAGTGGAGGTTGATGAATAAATTTAATGAGTTAAAGAATAAGGGGTGTGTCATTATTTCTGTTTGGAAAATTTTTCTGCAATTCTTGTTGCTGTGAACCATAATTAACATGACCTTTCTCCCCCTCTCTCTGCTTCTAAAGGATTCCTGGCATGCTTTCTTTATATGTTGGTTTCTGTTTAAATTCATTGCATGCTTTTAATCGACAAACTCAGAACCCGATTCTTTCCTTAATTCCTTAGTAGTTGTAGCATAGCACGAGGGGAGTCAGTATTTACTTTATTACTGTTTGGGAAACACATTGATGCTCTTGTCCAAGTCATTGGACCACTTTAGCCTTTAAGGATAAATTCTCCACCTATTGGTTGCTTTAATTTCTGCATCACTTTATACAATTTTTGGATCACCAGCGGAAAAAAATTCATTCATGTCAGATCAACTAGCTAGCAGTACAATCTTTTGATGAACCAAAATGAGTATTGCATGTATGATTCTTCATTAGAATGGAGCTATGTGTAACTATTTTATGGACATAACTTGGAATAAATTATCATGCCTGTGAAGTGGGTTGGCTTGTTCAGATGCATTGGGCAATTAAGGAAAACTAGGGAGTCGGCTTTCTGCTATGAAGAGTAGTTTAGATTAAAATAGAGTCATTATTTAGGGCATGCTTAGTATCATATCACTTCCATTTTTTTTCCATTTTTTTTTCAGTTTATATACAAAACTTGACCTCCGATATTTTTGAGTGAGAGGATGAAGCAGAATGTTGATCAAGTAAAAAGTGAGTAATAAATGGTAATTTTTTACTTTTTCTTCATTGAATGTAAAAGGAAGTGAACTGCTCATGGAAGGAATAAATTTAGACGGTACAAGTTTTTTTAAAAAGCATAAAATCTTAAGATATGATGGTTTAGATTGTTGAGGACAACTTGTAAGAGGAACATTTGGTGTAAAATTTGAGAGCTGGAGGATTCCTTGTGTAAAAAGAAATTGAGTGCGCATGCTTAGAGAAGTCATGTGAGAACTTTTGCATGGAACTTTTGTAAGAATACATGCTAAAATCTTGTCAAGCTTAACTTTTCATACAACAACTGTATTAGAACCAAAATTGAGTTCATGAAGGGCATGATTTTTTTATATACTCATTCCGTATTTAACAAGAAAAATACTTACATATTTTTGAAGTGTCATATCATCCATGTTCTACCCAATGAAAATGTTTTAAATGTTCTCTATTGTGAATTCTATATTTTCTAAATTTCTCCAAATAATTTCTCTTTTTCATAATAAATATTCTGAGTTGTGGAAAATAAAAATAATTAGAGGAATTTATAAGATATTGGATCTACAGTAAAGAAAACTTTGAATATTTTCATGGGTAGAGCATGGATGTTGGACACTCAAGAAGTATATAAGCAATTCTCATTTGCCATAGGACTTAATTAGATACCAAAAAGGACTTAATCAATGAATCATTTTTATTCTAAATGTAGAACTTATTTTTAACTTTTGTCGATTTTTTTTAAACTATCTATATTGGTATCCCTTAATAATAATCAAGTAAAGGAAATAATGATAATTGAAATGATTTTAAAGAAAACATGTCATATTAATTTATTTAATCAAAATCTTTAATCTAATCAAATTAAATAAATAAATGGTTGGAATAAAAGTGTTAAATAAGTGATCAATTTAAGTGTGATTATTGATGGAACAGTGATAGGGACCTCATAGGCGGCCGTACGACGTCGCTGCGGGGCACAGCGATGGTTTTCCAGTCCATCAAACATCAGAGGCCAATGGGGTTGGCGTCACCTGGCAGGCTATCAGTGCTCGACACGTCACCCTCCCTCCACGGTGCCATACAGCCTCGGGACACACTTTTGAAAATGGCCCAACACTGTTCCATTTCTCTCCCCTTTTTTGGGTGGTTGGTCATAACCTCACAATT